>CAIGRF010200493.1:2601-29269 GCA_903798235.1 Fraxinus ornus | reverse complement strand
AGTTGTATGGGCCAAGTAAATTTCTCGGACAAGGAAAATTAGGTCGGCCGTAAAAACGTCGCTCGATCGAGGCTAACATGTCACTCGAGCGAATGGTCTATCGCTCGAGCGATAGTGGGGTGAAGGGAGAGCGAGGCAGTTTCTGATTCCTCCGCTCGAGCAGCACTCCGACAAGCAGCTAGTGAAAAGCCAGCATGAATCCTTCTTGTTCCAGACATGGAGCCCCGAACCCTACGCTATCCTACCAACTATGAAACTTTATAATTCAGTCCCTAAACTTTATAATTGTTCAAGTTGGTCCTTTTGTTCACAAAATTGCCAATACAAAATATAAAACTAACAAAAACGTTAATATGTCATGTTATCAAAGACTCAAGAAAACCACATGATATCTGTTGACCTCAAATTTTGTACATCCAACGTGACCAACAGATTTCAAAGTCTCTCTATCCATGCAAGTTTTATTCCTACAAACTTGGAAAAACCATTAGCTACACGTGGCTTTCTCCGGTGGTGGTGGAGTTGGCCTCGCGCACTCCGACGGTCAGTCGATTGAGGAATAAATGTACGAGTGTGGGAGGGGTTTAGACGCGAGCCTCCAATGTAAAAAGGCGGTCGGGGTTCGGGTGTATATCGAGAATAATAAAAGAGAAAAGTTGTAAGTTGAGAGAATAATCTTGTAATGTCTTGAAAATGACACTAGTGTGAGCTTTTATAGTAAAAAATGATGATTAAGAGATGTTAGATGAGGAAACACATGGCATCATCCCGACAACTGAGACCTCTTGTTATTGCCATCAATCAATCATGCACATTAAATTCTAATACCATTTTATTACCTATAATTCCTAGCTCGTGACTTTAGACCTGACCTATTTAGCTGGGAAGGGCAGCGACAGCAGTGGATCGTTACATTAAGAGGGCGAGCTTATTGATGTAGTTGAAGCCTATAGTAAGGTTGAATGAAGAAAAGACGAGGCCCCTACTAAGGGGGAGAGCCTGTTGATGTAGTTGGAGCAAATGGGACGCATACTGTAATTATTTGAAAACATCACATGTTTCCAAGGCACGACAGCGGAGTTGTTTCCAAGGCACGACAGCGGAGTAGTTTAAGGTTTTTCAATACTCGTGTTGTGTGCTCATTTATTGCGCTATGATGATGATCTGTTACAACTAGGAGTGGTCACGCTATCCTTGAACGCGTGCTTAACACGGAATAATGTGAGCAGTTGATTCAATTTCAATAGGCACCTTTTAGTTTTAACACGTAAGATGGGGATACAGGTGTACGCCTGGGATTCCACCAAAGTTTATCCAATGCATGTGAGTTGCGTAAGTTACAAACCCTTGTATTTTTCTTGTTGCTTACCTAAAAAGAAACTTCCCAATGGCTTCTTTATCGAATCTAGGTACCAAAAGGGGGGTCTTCTGATAAAGTTGATATGGAGATCATTTGCGTCGAGGTTGGCTTGCTTCTATTGATCCATACTGAGGAGATAATGGAGGCAATGAGGGGCCATCATAATACGTGGATGATGCAAGAGGGTGCTATAGATTATATTGTAAGGTGGGGGTCTCACTGTTGCCTACCTGCATAGAAGATAATGAATTAGATTCTGAGTGTTGGGATGAAACTCGCCCCTACACCCTAGCGAGGCGATTCTCAGTGTTGGGATGAAACTTTCCCCTACATCCTTTCTTTAGGTATATACTTAGGCAATATAACCTTACCCCTACTCAGCTTGTGGCCAACACATGGAGCCAATTGGAAGGGACATTCCTTCTTTGGAAAGAGGTCAGTCTTGGTGAGGATATGCCTCTCCACATTTTCAAGAGCCATTTCTAGCCCCGGGCATCTAGTGAGGGGGACGATTGTAAGGGGTGGTATTGCATGAACCCTGGGGTCTGCATTATCCCTTTATTTTGGGTACATTGACCTCAATTAAAAATTGGAAGTCATCTTGGTTCTGGGTGAAGGGTCATTGGCAGACAGTGAAGGATGATGTGGTCCAAAAATAATCGTGTTGACTCAGTACCATGAATATAGTGAGTTTTTGATGGCTATATGTTTATTCTTGCATTTTGGTGAGCCGTATTATTAACTTGGTTTTTATGCAGTTACAGTCAATCGCTTCGAGTTCGAGCTGTCTAAGTGGGCTATCATAAAAGCTATTTATGAGCTGCCCATTGAAAAGAGGCATTTTAAGAACGTTGTTCGAAAACGAATCCTATTTGTTACTCACTTGCTGATGGTCACCAAGGGTAAGTATCTTCTTAATTCATGTATACCTTGGCCTTATGTATTGAATGGACATTTAATATATTTTTCTCTTTTTAGAACAACACGAGAAGAATGAGTATGTCAAGCCAGTTATGTTTTTCTTGAGGCGGCTAGACGAGGCGAAAAAGAAAAAGCCCCTGAGTACAAGTACAACAACGTACAAACATCAAAGAGACCAGCTATCTCACTTGTCAAAGCTAAACCCTCAACCTCCCCTAGAGAAGAAAAGGAAAAATGGAGCCCCAGGTCGACAAATATCAGAAAAGGAAGCTGACAGTGACAAAGAATACCGAACCTCTACCTTCTCCTAAGGGCCAGACTACTATTGATGAACCATTCGAGTGGTCCCCCTATCTGCCATAAAAATATTTGATGTTGAAGATCAAGGCGAGGAGGAGAGTGGCCTCAGAATTTTCTAGGATGGAGGTCGGATGAGATTGCCCCACCTTTCAGGGAAAGGTTTCCTACCGAGGTCTAAGCGGCTATGAGAATTCATTAAAAGTACTGGACTAACAAGTACTCTTCTTATGTCGAGAACTATGACTTGGTGGACATGATAGAAGCTGGCCTCACCCTGTAATCTCGCTCACAAGGCTTCTTCTTAAATGCCTAGATAGATATGAGGAGACCAAAGAGGCTTAATATGGAGTTTCTTCAAAAGGAATCTAATGCAGAAGCTAAATTGAATAAGGTTGAGGCGTCAATACTGCCGGTGAGACCATTAAAACCTTCAAGGTGAAGCAAGTTGAGGCGAAGTCGAAGGTAGAGGCACTTTTTAAGAAAAATGATGAGTTGAAGAAGGAAGTCCACCTCTGTAAATTGAAGTGAATGTTTTGACGAAAGGAGTCGATAATTCTGAAAGCCTATAAGAATTGTTTCGTCTGCCTTGGAGGCTGCAAATAAAAAGAAGGGAAAGTCGATGTCCCAAGTGGGTGGGTAGACTACTGAGGTATCCGGTTCGAGGCATCAACTGAGTAGGGTGAGGGATGCAGCTGTGAATGATTATGGGGCACATTTCCACGAGACTGCTGAGTATGACAACTTCAACTTAGGAGGGTCGCATACAATGAAATCTTAAAAGGAATGGTTTGCTATACCCTCAAGTAGGCTTGGTTGTAGTAAAAGAGTGCCTTCCATCTGAGATATCCACCCCTTCAGATGACACTGAAGACTCTATTGAAAAAACTTGAGGNATATATATATATATATGAAAAGTTCTTCCTTCTATGTGATTGTCCTACATTTTCTGAATTTTTAGTTTTTACAAGTGTTGGAACTTCAAATGGTAACATAAACTAATCAACCTAGATAAAATAGTTAGAACACAATGAACTTAATGATACAACACTATGAAAAATGAACATATGCACCGGTTCTCCAAATTAAGATGACATGATTTAAGACATTTTTGCGAGAATTGGTTGGATTAATTTCACGATCTGGCTAAGCATGTGTATTAAAGGTAGGTCACTCTTTGACCAATCTTAGTATAGGCTCTTCGCAATTAGCCTTGAATAAGTTTGTTGTTATTGTACACTTTGATCTTCAACAGAAAAAGATTATACGTTTAGAGTAGTGAGTTTGTCTTACATAAGTCGCAAAGATGGTAGGATCTTTTCTGTTGATAACTTCGTAGTGTTGTATGTTGTTCGTTTATGTCTGTCTCGCAAAGTTTTAAGGTCGTCCCTACTAGAGTGTTTCGTATCTTTCCTTTTGAGGTGGGTGATGTTCTTTGCAAGGGTATGGTACTTTCTCCAAAGACTTCTGCCGTGATGTATGAACATGGAAGGGATACATCTCACGTTATGAACATGAAGAGCATTTTTATTGATAATATAATTACGTAGGTTGAGGAATATCATCCAAATAAAGTTGACTATATGAGCCTACTGATAGTACGTTCTCAAGAGTTAGATGTTTCAAAGGTGGGGCTGCATTTTTTCCCCAAGTCCTCAATCTTGTAGGTTCCGAGCCTCAGCTCTTTAGATATGTAGTAGGGGCCTTCGTAATTGGAACCAAGTGTCCCCACACCTAGTTCTTTGGAAGAAAGGAAAATTTTCTTTGGTACGAGATCTCCCCTTCGAAATGACCTCTTTTTTACCCTGGCATTATAATATCGAGTCATTTTCCTCTGGTAGCCGACAAGCCTCGTTTGGCAATTGTCTATCCTTTCTTTAAGGAAATTTAGTTCACACTTCCTCAATTCGTTGTTAGATATTTCATTAAAATGAATTAGATGAGGCGAAGGCATTCCTACCTCGACATGACTCATAGCCTCACTACTGTAGGTCATGGAAAACAGGGTTTCTCGTGTCGCGGTTCAAAATTAGTAGTTGATCCATGACCTTCTTGAGGTATGTTGCCATATTTCTGTCCGTCGTAGCGAAGTTACCATGTACTTAACTCATAGCCAATTACGAGTCGCTGTTAACTATTAACCTTTTTACCTGCATCTCTCTGGACAATCTGAGGCTTGCCAACAACACCTCATACTCAGCTGCATTATTGGAGGCTTTAAACCCAAATCTCACTGCACAATTGAGCTTGTGTCTGTCTGGGCTGGCCAATACTACTCCGACTCTCAATCCTATTTCTCCGGAGTAACCGCCTACAAATAAGATCCTGGTGGTAGGATCTACCAGCTCTGCCGTCATTTCGACATCTTGAACATTGGCAAAATTCTCTATGAAATCTTCAAGTGACTGACCTTTTACAGAGGTCATTGGTTTCCACATAATGTCAAACTTACTTAACTCTATGGCTCATTTCATCATCCTTCCCGAGGCATCAGGCTTTTGTAGCACCTGCTTAAGTGGGAAGATGGTTAACATGTGTATGCTATGTACCTGGAAATATGGCCTCAGCTTTCTGGAAGCAATAACCAGGGAGAGGATGAGCTTTTCCATATCCGAGTAGCGAGTTCCTGTTGGTAACAATGCTTTGCTTAGATAGCAAATGGGTAGTTGTGTGTCATATTCTTCCCTCGTAACTACGTAACTCACAATAGTACTCTCCTAATCCAATTTGATTGCCTCTGACGGTGGCGATGCCTTGTTCAGTGGATAACTTCATACATAAGTGGTGGATTGAAGTGACAGCCCCGAGTTACTTTAATGCTGGTCGTCCCAAAACACCATGATATGTTGGCATGTGGTCTACAACAAGGAACTTCATGAAATGACAAGCCATCAAGGGGGGCGACCTCATTTCTACTACTAGCATGATTCATCCTCTAGGAATGATACTAGCGCCATGAAGCCATATAAAGGGACAGTCATGAGGTAAATTCATGGTCTATCAACATCTTATCATAAGTGATCGAAATACGATGTTGACGAAGCTCTCGTTAGCCACCAACATTCTTTTCAAATCGTTCCTTGACACAACGACTCTTACAACCAACGCATCGCAATAAGGATAGTTTACACCCATGGTATCTTCTTGTGAAAAAGTAATGGGTGGGGTGTTGCTGGTTCCACAATGAGTGCTGTTAACTAAGTAGTTGGTCAATGGAAGATTTTTGACCTCTCTAGTGTAAATCCTGTGAGAATTTCTTGACTTCCCCCCCAACATAAAGGTCTTCAAGAATGTGCATTTTGTTGGGCGTTTTGGGTATCCCTCCTATCTGAGTATGAGCATGTTTGCTTTGAATGATATGGTCTGGACATGCAATCATTGGTATTGTGGCTGTAAGTTCGATGATAAGAGCAATAGGGCATATTTCTAGGCATGTTATTCCTACTCCTTCCCCTACTTTTAGGATGGTTCGATGGCCTCTAAATACCAATTCCAACTTCTTCATATGCCAAAGAGGGCATTACGTTTAAGGTTGCAGTTGCTAACGCTTATCTTGAAGTATTGGCAATGGTATATCCAGCATGAGTCTATTGTTGGTTTACCAAATGCAAGATGGAGCCTCTTCTCTGCCTCTGAAGTGGGGAGAGTCCCATCGAAGTTCGGTTTCGATGGTCTGTTAACTCCTTATTGACAATCTCGCTTCTCATCATTTCTACCAGGTCTTCGTAGGAGGTGGGATTCTTATTTCGCACATCCCTCTAAAAAATGGTATTCATGTTAAGGCCTCCCCTCAGAGTTGATAGAGTCTCTCTGTCAGTGACTTGTTCACAATAAGTCATCTCATTCGGTAAACTAGGCCAAGTAGCTTATCAATGTTTCACCTATTTGCTGCCGCATATCTTGTAGTCTTTGAATGTGGGCCTCTTATTCCTTGTGGACAAGTATTGGTTTTAAAAAGGCCTTCTTTAGGTTTGGCCATCTCTTTATGCTTCCGTCGGTATACGACTATATCATATCTCTGCAGCCCCCCTAAGTGTAAGGTGGAAGGCTATGCATTTCAACGTCGGGGAAGCCTCCTAAGACTTAGGTTTTATAGTTGTTAAGGTGCTTTATGTGTAGTACAAAGTGGTTAGGAACATGGGCATTCCTCAATTCTCGTGAAAATGTGAGACTTTCTTTGCCATCATCTAATTCAAAAGACCTGCATGGTCATCTGAACCCTCCTCCTCGGCTAGGTATCGTGGAGGTTGTGATGTACTGGCTTTATTCCTCAAATTGGCAACATCCATTCTTTCCCGCCTATTTATAGGTGGAGGGGCCTCTTGTGGCTCATGGCCTTGTTGCCTTTGCGTATGAGGTGGTTGTTGGGGCCTATTTCTAAGTGCTAATGGACCAATCCTGTCAAAGACACTAATGGATCTTTGAGGTTCAGGCTCTTGCACATATTCTGGGGAGAAGTTTCTTTCCTTTTGAGGTAGATCACTAACGGGTCTGTTGGAGGTATAGTTTGTTGACATGTTCATCTCAACCTCCCTTTTAGCAAGACTAGGCTCCCTTCCTTGCCTTTGAGAGCAATTTCCTTGGTTAGGCTCTTTTTCCACCTTGCAGGAATGCACCCTTATGAGGCATTTGATATCCAGCTTGCCTTTGCATCTGCATAAGTAATTGATGTCTGGCAACATTTTGCTGGGCTATATTCGTAATAGTTGCAATCATTCTCCTAGCTCTCTTTCTAAACGTGCAAGTGTCATCGCCTCGTCGATAATGGTGGTGGGGTCAACGAACATTAACATTTGTTTGAATAACTTCTTATTCTGAAGCCTCTTCCAGTTGATTTCAGCATGTGAGCCGTAGTGGCTAGAACTCATTATGTGATATGAAATGGTACTCCAGGAACTACTTCAAATGGCGTCTCTCTTAGTATTTCTTTACTCGTTATTTCTTTTAGGACTAGGACCTTTCTTTAAGGCCTTTCTTTTGAGCAATTCTTCTAATGCCTTCCACCACAATGGAATTCTTGGTTATGGTGTGGTCTCCCACGGACGGCATCAATTTGTTGACCTCAAATTTTGTGCCTCCAACGTGGCCAATAGATCCCAAGGCCTTTCCATCCACGCAAGTTTGATTTCTGCACACTTGGATAAACCGTTAGCCACACGTGGCTTCCTTTGGTGGTGGTGGAGTTGGCTGTGCGCACTTCGACGGTCAAGCCGGTTGGGAAAATAAATGTATGTGAGAGGGTTTTAGATGCGAGCCTCCAATGTAAAAAGGAGGTCGAACTTGGGATGTATATCGAGAATAATAAAATAGCAAAGTTGTAAGTTGAGAGCATAATCTTGCATTACCTTGAAAATGACACTAAATGTGAGTTTTTATAGTAGAAAATGATGATTAAGAGTCGTTAGATGAGAGGACACGTGGCCTCATCCTGACAACTGGGACCTTTTCTCACTGCCATCAATCAATCATGCACATTAAATGCTAATATCGTTTTATTATCCATAATAGGGTTAATTACCCCAATAGTCACTGAACTTTGGCCAAAGTTTTCACCATGTCACTGAACTTTAAAAACTATGTGGTTAGTCACTGAACTTTCGAAAAAATCACATCATTGGTTATTGAACTTTAAAAATTACCTCATTAGTCACTAAACTTTGCAAAACGTTTCCCAGATGGTCACTGAACCCAGTGACTATCTAGGAAACTTTTTGCAAAGTTCAGTGATTCCGTAGAAATTTTTTGTAAAGTTCAGTGACCAATGGGGTGATTTTTAAAGTTCAGTGACCAATGGGGTGATTTTTTAAAAGTTCAGTGACCAACCACGTAGTTTTTAAAATTCAGTGACTTGATGGAAACTTTCGATAAAGTTCAGTGACTATTGAGGTAATTAACCCTCATTTGTGCAAGAAAACATCTTTTCCTCACAATAATTCAAATTCTCCCTTTCCTACCCCCCACTCCAAAAGAAAAATTCTTCCCTACCTCCTTCTCTATCTCTAAAAGTTAATCGCCCTTCATATGCAGATCAGATATTTTTATTTTTTTTTTAGGTTGTGTTTGAGCCACATTATTTTGAAAGACTGTATTCTGAAATAGTAGATTGATGGAAAAAGTCGAAAAAAAAAATGAAAAATTATTGATATGATGAAAAATATTATTTTATTGAAGAATGTGTTGTTGAAAATGAGTAGAAAAATGAAAATGAAAATTTTAGTATGTACCAAACAAGGTCTTAATTATTAAACATATGATACGTGCTTAATTTTTCGTAAATGAAGGCTAGTGAAACTTAATTCAGGCTTTTTGTCTAACTATGTTATAGCACTAGTCCCACCCAATACGAGGATGTGAACACCCTTATGTACCAATTTTTATGTACATCAAGAATAATTCTTCTCAAAATTTATCTTCACTACATTGCTAAGAAACACTTTATTTTTAATGATCATTAAATAAAAAAAGAACATGTTTGCTTTTATTATGTATTAAAATTTCAGTAATCCACGTTTTGCTGCTACATTCTTACAGAACACCATTTCTATCCCACTCCGTCCTTTTATGATTTCAAGAATTAAAGACAATAATTCAAGAACAGGAAAAGAGGGAAAAAAAGGGAAAACTAACGAAGAAAAACGACATTAACTAATTTAGTGAATGGTAAATATGAATTCTTCCACTGGTTCAGCGATAGGTACGATAGTTGGGGCTGTACATGCAGCTCTCGGCATATCTTACTAGATTTTCGGGCTGAGGTAGACGAGTCGCCAATCCTATAAAGCAATGAAAACGAAAAAATACTTAGATATGCCAAATTACACAACCTAGCACATTAATTTAATCAGCATAAAATTTTAGTATTTTACCGAGTTTATAAGCTTTCTCGGCTACTCTGGCAGCGATCTGGGCTGAAATCTTTCTGATGTTCGAGAAAGGAGGGTATATTAGTCCGTTCTCTAAGTTCTCTTGGCTAACCTGTTCGGCTAATGCTTCCGCTGTTTGAGGAAAACAAGATGGTCAGGAACGTAATATGATATGAAATCCATAAAATTGTTACGGGTCAAGTCATAATCCTTAATTTCTAACACACATTTATAGTGGTTTGCTCTCAATGTGAGAGCTATGTCCACTTGATGTCGCAAGTCATCACTAAAATTGAGAAGGAACTTCATAATTGAGATCTCACGTCTGTCGTCTAAGTCGGTCTCAGTTTGTGTATCTACGAATAACGGTTCCCTCAAGTTCCTTTAATAAATTTTATAAAAATTAGGGTGACATATTCACCTAATACAGAATATGATGCAAAATGCCGAATTAGGCCAATCCACAATCGAGGGGATAGGTAAACAGCCATGAAAGCTTGTGATGAGTGGCTCTAGTTATAGACTATAGGTAAGCAACTAAATAGTTTCGAAGAGTAAATGTTAAATTTCCTTTAGATTAAAGGGGCAGAAAATGTATTGGCTATAATGTTTGTCCTCCTAATCTTCGTGGAAAGTAATATCCAGTCATGCCAGAATAACGAGCTCAAGTAATGTACTTTTATTATCAAATGCACGATGTATGCTGTGTTCAACTTCTCTCTCAGTTATATTTTTCGTCACTTACAGGCTGCCAGGAGCATATCATCGTGGACACGGATGGCACCAGAAATTATCAAACCGAGACCAAATCCTGGGAAGATGTAAGCATTATTTGCCTGAACCAGAACGATATGTAGTGAAATCAGGCTAAAGTTCGAATTTAAATAGCAAATGAATCTTAGTTAAGGGATATTTCGACTGAACCTGGCCAGATGGATAGACCTTTCCATTATATTCAACTGGGGCAAATGGGCTCCCACTGGCAAAAATGCACCTGCCCTGAAAAAATGCACGGGAAAATGAGAGAATGTCGATTAATAAAATGAAAATATGTATAGATAAACACATCGTTTTTTTGTGAAGTATAGATAATATGTATTGAATATGAAAGGTGCACAAGGGAATTACCTCACTCCACTTGTAAGCTTCTTCGGCTGTACATTCCGACTGTGAAGTTGGGTTGGAGAGTGCAAGAATAATGGGTTTCTGCATGCCAATAATTATGGAACTTTAGTTTAAACTTGTCGACAATTAATGCACATATAATCTTAAAAAGTTTACTTATTTAAGTTCTAAAATGATATGTTTTAAATTGGTCAAAGTTGGAAATAAGTTGATTTTTTGGACATTTAAGGTAAGAGTTACTTTCAAAATAATTATTATTTTTTACTTCAAAGTAAGAAAAGAGTAGCATATCGAACATGTATCGAAAGAAAAAGGTATAAGTAACTTTTACTTCCTTTTTTTAGCTTAGAGAAACATGACCAACATACAACACAAATATAAAGCTTTACCTCATTGAATGATGACATAGACTCAACAATTTCTTTGGTAAAAGTTCTTCCAGCTCCAGATGATCCTATTAATACTGTCGGCTTGATGGACTACAAAAGGAAACAAGTAAAAAGACCGATAGTGAGCACCAGATGAGCCATGTACAACATTGCGCCAACCATCCCACACCCGTGCATAAACACAAGTTGCATGTTTGGTACGCAATATAGATAGGATTCGACGGTATTATAAACAAGAAATTTTAGCTTTTTGTCTTATTTAATACTGTTAAGATCCAATCCTACTAAGCAAACTTGCCAAAAGAGTTCATACCTTAACAGCGTCTGCCAGATTGTTGATAGGTTCGTGTTCGTGGGCCCAGGGCCTCTTAAAATGTTGAAGTGACTCCATGCGGGACCTAACAATTAACCCCTAGAAAGGAAGGGTATTCCATGAGTATTCAATATTTTAGACCAGAACAAAGAAAACATGACAAGTATCAAAACAGAAAATATAGTGGTTTTCATTACCTTTGAGTCCACAAGCCAAATCTTCTTGCGAGTCTCTTCTAATGGAGCTCCTGTCTGCATACAAGTAAGGGTATAAGGAGTGGAATTTCCAATTTTTCTCTTTATTTGAACTTGTCTAGAGGAAAAAGTGAGTAATTGATAAAGATATAATGGCGCATCATATTTTGACCTGCTTGGATATTTCAAGTGCTATGAGTTCTGCAATGCCAGTTCCAGCCTGAAGTAAGAACATGGAGAAATGAGATACATAATATAGGCAGAGAAAATTGATCGTGGAAGAAAGGAGATTGTTATATGTTTGCTGAATATAGGAAAAGATTCTAAAAGCATGTTTAGCTAAGCTTAAAAAGTTCACTTGCAACTAAATAAGGTTCGAATAATTTTTTATTGGTCGAAGTTGGAAATAACTCACTTAGTGTCGGTAAGGTAAGAGTTCTTCATACAATAAGCAACATTTTTTACTTAAAAATAAGTTATCCAAAATATTTTGGGAATAAAAAGTTTCTTAAATGTAATTTTTAACTTTCTGTACGCTTAGCCAAACATGCTCTAAGGCGAAGAGCACATAGGCAAACAGATTCAAAATGTAACTAATTGCACCAATCAACATTCAAAATCTATGTAATCTTTGTTTTACTAGCTATACTTTGAAGCATAACAAGAAAAACGAAATCAGTTGAGAAGACAAGATTTAAATGAATAAAGGTGGACATTCTCTACCCGCTTAAACTTTTAGATGACTTGGTTAACAAAAGCATGGTATCAAAGCCATGCAAGTCTTGCCACCACCCATTTATGAAAATTGTGCTCATGCCAAACCTTTGATTGAAAATAAATTTGGCCTGGACATGAGGGAGTGTGTTGAAGACAAGATATAAATAAATAGATGTGATCCTTCTATACCGCTTAATCTTTTAGATGAGAATGTTAACAAAATATTAAGACGAGCCGTGAGAAACACCTCTCCTGCTCCGAGGAATAAGAACCTCTGTTCGGCCAAGGTTCCCCCGACTAATTTCAATGACGCAATAAGCCCAGCAAGGACCACAGATGCTGTCCCCTGGGTAAAATGTAAAACGAGATGTTAAGAATAATTATGTATCAGGATCCATTAGACAACTGCATGAATATGAACTTAATTTAATGAAGTAAGAAAATTCAGCTTCAACTATGGTGATCTCCTAATCTAAACTTTCGTTATACTTCTCGAATAGTTATTTAAAGAAGTAAATATAAACAAATATTGAAGATTGCATTGCAAAATAAACTTCATACATAATTTAAAATACTAATTTAATTTAGGCAGGACAAGCCCAGTTGAACTGAGCCTATTGACTTGTATTTTCGTTCGGTTTTTATCTTGTAGCTCAAATTCAACCAAACTCAATTGTTTAATCTGAGCTTGGTCCTAAAATAGAAAGGGTCAAGCAATTGGACTTTGGGGAAACACTAGGCTCTGGTGACAACCTCAAATGATCAAATAAAGATGAAGGGCAAGAAAATATCCATGAGGCAGATGAAAAGAATACTCAAAACAAGCAGATACATCCAACATTCGAAGATAAGTTTCCTGTATGTTTACCTGTATATCATCGTTGAAAACAAGATGGGAAGTCCCGTACTTTGCAAGGAGATCAAATGCATTATGATTTGCAAAGTCTTCAAACTGCATGATGTAGATTAAATACTTATTCAAATTAGAAATAAAAAATAAATAGTTAAGAAAATACGAATCGCGTAAAATTGACTGACCTGAATGAGGACTTTTTCCCCATAATTTTGCTTGACTGCAGACATAAACTCGTGCAGAAGTTCAGAATATTCCTGAAAATAACAATTTCAGTTCAATCTTCGCAGAAAAGAATACACTGCCTTTCAAATCCATCAAGGCTACTGATGCAAAGAACTGATCATTAACCTGCCCAGTTGCTCTCCTTCGCCTGAGCCCAATATAAAATTCATCCTCTAACAATGTCTCATTGTTCGTCCCCACGTCAATTGTCACAGGCAAGCACTGAAATGAAAGAAAATGATTTTAAGAATCTTCGCTTATACTGAAACAAAATTATCAATAAGCAAAGAGAATGGACTGAATAGAACAACCAAACTTATATCATTTTCAGCTTTCACATGATTCAGAGAATCAATCACTATACAGAAATGAGGACTGTAGAAAGTGAGGTGAATCTCTGTGCTATCTCCACAACTAGCCTTTATAGAGTACAGGAAAGCAAGTCTTTCAAATACTTACAGCAGAAGGACGAATGCCACCAAGAGCTGAATACAAGGAGAGCTTCCCTACAGGTATCCCCATTCCCTGGTAACATTAGAAGGTTATTGGAATCAAATTGATTAAATAAACCCACATTACTGGGTGCACGAAAGCAATAGCAAAGGTGCAAACACTGGGACCCCACAAACGTATAAACCTTTAAATGAGATGCTTTATACTATAGTCAAACTCATTCCATTGAAGAAAAACAAAAGAACAGGTGGAAAATGTCCAAATACCTGGCAGCCAAGGTCTCCAAGCCCCAAAATCCGTTCACCGTCAGTCACGACAATAACTTGAATCTTCTTTTCAGGCCAATTTTTCAATACCTCAAGAATTCTTCCCCTGCAGAAACACCAATAGTAATCATTCCAGCAACTATTGTGGAAAATTAGAAAATTCACTGGGATCAAACGTACTTTTCTTTCAAACTTATAAAAAGTCCCTGAGGTTGCCTAAAGATACTCCCATATTTTTGGCAGGCCTCACCAACAGTTGGAGTGTAGACAACTGGTAGCAGCTCCTCAACATTTTCAATTAGAAGCTTGTAGAACAGCCTTTCATTTCTCTCCTGAACAAAGGGACAAAAATAAAAAATAAGCATGTCATTGCAAGCTATTAAAAATCAACAATAAACATGTCATTGCATGCTAATAGTGACCAACATGAAATTTCACAAAAAGTCAGTGGCCTCTAGTGTTTTTGACCACAACTATAACTTTTTAATGCATGCATAAGGAAACATTTCACAGCATAACCCTTGTCACATTTTTAAAGTTTGTTGTGGAGAAAAATAGGAAATAAAAAACAAAGATTCATGGACATAAAAATTATGTAATTACCTGAAGATCCATCATAGCCATGTACCTTTGCAATGGTACTTGGTACTGACGCATATTGTGCATCATTTTCTTAACCTATTCAATGAAACGGCACATTTAGAATAATGATTTACACAATAAAACCAAATAAATTGTATGGTTCCAATTTACAGAATTTAGTATGTTAACCTGAATCTCTTGACTAACAACACCTGGGGGAAGAAGACCACGGAGAAAGTGGGCATCCCTCTCTTTCTCAGTAAAGGCAAGCCCTTTGTTGTAGTGTGGATCTCGTAGCAATGGATATCCACTGAAATGCCAAAAAGAGATTGTTTAAGCAAACAAATGAAAAATAATGCACAAAGATTACGACTTATTAAAAAAATAAAAATAAAAAAAGAACATCATGAAGGATCAATTATCTCATCAGAAAATAAGGAGGGATAAACCAGACTAACTTAGCAAATCCTAAATCATCTCATATAATACATCATTCTTCTGCTTTTCCTAATTCGTTGAGCTTTAAAAAACGCGATAAACTATTGGATCCTCTCCGCTTCAAAAGGCTTAATAACACTACTGTAATATCATTTCAGAGTGAAAACATTTTGCAGGGACAAAAATCCTTCATCTTTCTATGCATAAACAAGATCAATTATAAGATTCACAAGGAAAATAATAATTATCTAACCAGGAAGTACATGATATCTCATTTTTCGTATCGAAAGCATCTCTCAGTTCAACAAGACAACAGGAGTTGAAACTTGACAACATTTTGACAGAATCAAAATTTGAAGGGAAAAATTTCAATTACAGAAATGGAGTCATTCATAATACACAGAACTTGGAAATTATTACGTTACAGAAACAGACGACACATAAAAATCCAATTTTGTTTGCTGGAAAAGAAAAAGGATCGATAGAATTGGAACACGTTAAAGGAACATGGGAATTATCGAAACTCCTATAAAAAATAAAAAAATAAAAATTGAAAGGAAGAAACAGGGTTCATAACCTGGCAACAGTTACAGTCCAGGGTGTGATGTGCATATCCTCTGTGGCACTATCCTCACCATACACGTCTTCAACTCCACCTCCAACAGTTGATTTGGCGTCTTTGTCTATAACTGATGGTGATGATGACGATGTAGCACTTTCTACCATTTCTTTCGAAGTATTCTCCATCAACACGCTGGCGTTTCGATCTCCGGGACGCCCATTTGAACTCACAGCAGCCACCACCACTGGCGGAGCTGCCACTCTTTGTGCAGACCGTGGAAAGACTCGGGGTACCCCAGAGAGCGAATTATTCTGCATAAAATCACATTAATCGGATAAAGATTTGATTTTTATACGTTTTACAAAGTGGGTATTCTTATTTCTCAAATCTGATCGGAACTCGAACTGGAAAATGAAAATTAGCAAAAAAAAAATACAATTGGATTAAGGTTGAAATTACCAGAAAAGTGCTTCCATTTACGGCGAACATGGTGTCAGAAAATATGAGAAAATCAAGAAGAGTACTTGAAGAAAAATGGAGGAAGAAAGAAAAAAGAGGAGAAACTTGAAGGGGTGGGTCTTTGTGAGCTCTGATTTCCCTCTCTCTTCTCTCTTCTCTCTCTCCCCCCTACTTGTCCTTGAGTCGGATCATTTTTATATCAGAAATGCCAACTCTATCCTCTCTTTTTTCCAATTCTTCTCTAATAATTTTTGGTTCATCTTCATAGGATTGTCCGACAAAGGTCGTGTTTGGTATACTTGAATTAGAATGGTCGGGTCGGGTCGGGTCGGGTCGAAAAAAGAGAGATGTTGATTATAGTGGATTGAAATGCACATAATCCACACATAGTACAGAAAGATAAGCAATGGGTTGTATTGCAAGGACCAAGTTTGAATCCATATCGTTTGTAAATAACTATTTCACGTACAAGACGCAATATTTTCACAAGTCAATTTTAAATAAGCAATCTAAATAGAGTTCTAACTTGTAACAATTACTTTTAAATCTCTTTTTAAAAGTCGATTAGAAGATGAATTCAAACAAACATAGTGGGTATATTATGAGTTGGGTATGTAGGGTTCCTTTGACAAGGTTTTCGATTCGAGTTCATCGAAAAAAATTATCTTCCGTAGTTTAAAATACTCTTTTTTTTTTTTTGAAAATTATTTTATAAAAATAAACTCTTAATCTCAAAGTTGATTTTGACTTTTCAAAATTCCCCGTCAAAGCGATCGTTATAATGCACAAAACGTGCGAGGCGTGGGGGATTGACAAGGGTGTTCTTGGTCCACACATGAGAAATCTCCTGTGGAAACTGACATGTGAATTGTGAACCACGAATGGTGTTTGGGATTCCATGGCAATGCTAAGGAAACCAACAAAGCTGCTTGTCCCTTTTCATTGAAATATGCCTCAATATTTGTCTTTTAGGTTACTTAATTCGTGACTTGCTGCAATAACAAGGCTATCATTCTTGTGAAGTAAAACCAATAATTGACAGTTAAGGATGCTAACGAAGCAGGGCGTTCGTCGTTATTATTCCTGCTCTACCGGCAATATTCAGGCAAGGCAGAGATTAAAAAATCTTGATTTACAGTTCGTTTATCTTTCATATATATAATTTAAATTAAAAAAAAAAAATTTCATAACATGTTCAAAGAATTCTGGGATGGGAGCTTGAAATATGGCAGCTTTGTTTCAAGTCCAACCATATACTTATACCCTGTTTGATGCACGTTATTAAGTGAAGAATGCATTTTAAATAGTGATTTGATGGAAAATATGTAGTTAAAAAATAAGAATTTTTTTTGGATTTACGTATAATATTATTTTATTGAAGAATGTGTGGTTGAATATAATTTTTGAAAAAATGACTTTTTGTAAGAATGTGGATCAAACATGATGTTAATATTCACGCATTTTCAGGGCTCGTTTAACCTGATTTTTGTTTTTATTTTTTCTTATTGTAGATGAGTTTTCTTAGAACACTATTTTAATTTTTGTTTGAAAACTAAATTCTAAAAGAGATTTCTATTATCGAATTGTTTTTAGATTATGTCACGTTGACGTTGGACCAACTTTCTTCAAAAGATTTTCTAATTGGAAGAAACGCTTTCATAAAATTAGCTAGATCGATCCAAAAGCTCCTTTGAACTTCTTAAAAATCATATCAAACGAACTATGAGAACGACTTAGAACATGTCAAATATGTTTTACCGAAATCGTGGTCAAGTTAAAGTACCAAACAAGTGTAGTTGGGACTGATGTCAAAGTCCCAATTAACATAATTATGGGAGACACTGAAATGTGAGGACAGAATTGAGAATAATTTGGTGGGACAAGGATATTACAATTGGCAACCATAAATCCACATGCCTAGCAACATCTATAAACGTTGTAGTATCCGTCCATTATTAATTTTTTGTGGTTGTCTATGATCAAAATAATTATATTTGTCCCTCGACAACTCGTGCAAAATTGTCAATTTTTCCTTTTTTTAAAGTTCACGAATGGCAACTTGGAAGGAATGTATTAGAGAAGATGTTTTCTTTTTCGATAAATTGCATCTAAGGCTGTAAACCATTCAAAAATGCCATAGGATCTTAAGTTTTTTCATTTTGTGGCTCCTTATTCCCAAACTTTAAAATTAATATGCAACGAGGTCCTTTGAATGGTTTCATCTAAGAGACCGTCCGTTGATCCGAAAGTCACTCAATCATCGATCAAACTTTGACCAATCTAAAGAAGGAAAAAGAGTTCTTTTTATGTTATCACTTTTATAAAATTAAAAATAAAAATAAAAACAAACAAATAAATAAAAAGAGAACTCAAAAATCTTAAAACATTTTTTTTTTTAAAACAATAGTATTTTATCTTCTCCACTTACTCCCACCCTATCCCTATCCCTATCCCTATCCCTATCTACCATCAACCCACTCCAACCCATTCCCACCTTGCCACCACCCAAACACTAGAGATTTGGCCTTCGAGAAGGATAGGGGTGGTGTGGTGTTTTTTTTTTTTTTTGATAACCAGGTATCCTAGCTTAGTCAAACTAAATCCTGGTCCTCTAGCTCCCTGGAGTTGCAAACCCACAAATACAATTTTGTGTAGTGGTGACGGTGGTTAGTGGGAATGGGGTAGCTAGAGGTGGCAGGGTGGCTGAATATGAAGTTTTTTCTTTCTCTATGTATGATCCAGTCAACGGATTCCTTTTAATAAAATTCATCTAAAAGTCTTCGCGTTGTCTATTTTATGCAAATGTACTAAAACTAAAAGTTTGGGACTCCACGGTACTTTTTAAAAGGTTTGGAAACCAGATATCATTTATCCTTTTTATTTAGTTTTGTGTTGTTTAAAATAAGGTTGGAATTGGCTTTTTAATGAAAATTTTTGATTAGCTAACGTTTATTCGACACAAAATGAATTTGAACTGAGGCATAAATATTGAGTAAGATCCATTGTAATTTTGATTTTGCGAGATACACAGTATTGACTTTTTTACCATCAATAATTTGAACGTGATTTACATGGTTAGGCCAAATATATACTTCATGAGATGTCGTTGATATCTGAAATAATTATAGTAATAGAATCGTTGCATTTCGAGTTTAATGTACTTAATTTGCAATTTTCTTTTCTTTTCAAACGATTTTATTGAATTAAAACGAACGAATTAAATTGCTTCTCCACACCTAATATTAAACACTAAAAAATTAAAAAACGTGTCCCATAAGAAATTAGTAGTTGCCTAGGGTAGGTGGCATGCCAGCAAGCAAGGCCTGTTCCAAATTATAATGGTAGTTGGAAGTAGGTGATTTTAGCTAATTAATTAAATTAAATGGACCAATTCTTGATCCTCTGCACTCGAATTTTAATTGGACCAAGTTAAAAAATTATCTTCAACCACAAGACCGTGTTTGGAAGTGATCGTTCGGATATGTAACATATTGTGACTTTTTTGTCGAAAATGACTATTGGACGTTTTTTTATTATGAATTTACTATTTCTCGCTTCTCACAAAATGTTACATAATGTGCTACATGATTTATTACAAGTAACATACGGTGTTGCACTATGATACAAATGACATTAGTTTCATTTTCGAACCCCTCTAGCTGTAAAAATACATTCTTTGATTACAGAATCCACTCTACCTCATTTGGAAGTTCAGTCTTTTAATGCAATAGGCATAGATCAAAGCAAACAAGACTGCGAAACCTACCAAAACTGCAGCAACTGGTCCCTTGAAGTTGGGATCATATCCAAAATGTTCTTGAATGTAGATTTTGATCATCGGTTCAAAGGTCATCCCGGGCACTTTAATGGTGTCTTCCACATCTCCATACTGGCCTATAATCAGCCCGTATACTGTCCACGCCACAGGGCAAATCCAGTAATACCATATCCACCACTTTGGGATTTTCTGAAATTTTACAAGGGAAAATAATTCAAAACTTTGCACACGATTGAAGATCATTATATTTTAACGTGTTTGAGTAAAAATAACTTACTGGTCTGGGGATGAAGAAACCAGAGAATATATTGAAAAGTGAAGAAAAAGCTGCTACAAATATTGCTGCCACTTGGTGGTTTGGTGTGAGGGAAACAGCCATCATTCCGTAGTATGTGAAGTAGAGAAATGAGAAAAAGGTCACGAAGAAGAACCAGAAGAATTTAGCCAATGTCCATTCAAAGCTCACCATTGCATACACTATAAGAGTATAATAGGTAGTCTGGAGAAGTACGTAAGGTATTTCTATGACAACCTGCATATTAGGTGACCAAAGAACTCCATATCAACTTATTTGCTTCTTTAACTAATTTGATTTTTAAGATGGTTTTTAGTATGAAATAAATCTTCACCTGTGCCATGGCATACGGTAATGCTGAGTACATTCCTGCTGCTCGTTCCCTATAAAACACGGTTCTCTCCATGGCTACTACTGGCTGTACTGTTGAGCAATTACTAACTCCAACAAACAACACAGAGGTATACATGGTTCCGATAATCGTCAAAAGATCCGTATTGCTTTCTCTGAAGCCGTAGAATAAGAAAAAGAAAGAATCAGCATCTTACCTTCAAGTCTTGTTGCTGAAGCTTCTGAAATATATATTTGATTCAACAAGAATTAGATAAGAACCTTTTCGTGCCGACTCTCCAAAAAATTGTACCAACCACTAGTGCACAAGCCAAGGTAAAGAAGTGTCTAACTAGATTATAATCAGGACTTCTCCAGTAAGTCCACCATTGTTTCCAGAGGCAGGACTTGAATTGGTTCCATGTGGGCTGAGAATACTGTGTGGGAAAATATATGTCTTTTGCCCCAGGAGATGGTTTGCCCAACTCTTTTACTAGAGCTTTATTTTGCCTGGAAAACCAACAAATATCAGATTAATGCCCATAATTTGTGAGTCTTATAGCATTTATTGTTTGGTTTATATCAACTTACTCATATAATGTCGTTGATTTGTAATGTATAGTAAAATCAATCCCAAGTCGGGCTTCTGCAGCCACTGAGCTCACTTCCAGCATCCATGTTGCCGGGTTATATTTCTCTTTAATCTTTGGGACTCCAGGAATTGCCTAATTAGGTTGGGTAGATCTTTACTTTCATTTTTCCTTTCTATAATTAAGAAAATTATCTAGTCTGAAGTACCTCAAAGTATTCGATGATTCTACGGGAATGTTGACCCAATGGTCCTGCATAGATCATTTGACCTCCTCTCTTCAAGAGAAGCAGCTGATCCAAGATAAAGTATGTCACCGAATGGTTTGACTAGGGTAACAATCAAGTGAGAGTTTGCACTTTACCTCGTCAAATGCTTCGAAGATGTCAATGCTAGGCTGATGGATAGTACAAACAACCGTTCTTCCTGTGTCCACTGTGTTTCTTACAGTCCTCATGACAATTGCTGCTGCTCTTGCGTCTAAACCAGAAGTCGGTTCATCCATGAATATAATTGAGGGGTTAGCAACAAGTTCAACTGCTATTGTCAATCTCTTTCTCTGTTCTGTTGACAATCCAGTAACTCCTGGAATCCCGACAATAGCTTCCTTAAGATTGTCTAGTTCAACTAATTCCATCACTTCTTCCACAAAAGTCTGCAAAAGATCCAAACGAAGAGTGTGTTTCAGTTCAAAAGTTTCACAATATTCTCTATGGTGTATGCTGTTAGACTATTTCCTACCATCTTTTGCTCCTTGGCAACTTCTTTTGGGAGCCGAAGAAAGGCCGAGTAAATTAAAGATTCAAAGACAGTTACTTGAGGTGAGTGAACATCATTTTGTTCACAGTATCCACAAATTCTGGCAAAGGTTTCTTGTATCTTCGGAAATCCAGAGATTCTAATGTCGCCTTCAATATAACCACCTGTCTTTCGACCAGCCAAAACATCCATTAGGGTAGTTTTTCCTGCTCCACTTACTCCCATCAATGCAGTTAAAACTCCTGGCCTAAATGCACCAGTTAATTCACGAAGTAATTGGAGTTTGTCCTCTGTCACTCCTTGTTCCTTCATTTCCTGTTGCAACCAAACAAGTCCACTATTGGCAGAATGCAATATAAGACTGCAAGTTGAGTATATAATACACTGTAAGGCTTTAAGCCTTTGCTATAAAACTTTCGAATGAAAGGTATTGGCATTGTTTCTTACTGGGGGCATCTCCACGAAGTAATTTACACCATCAAAGGACATAGCTAGAGGTGTGAAAGGAAGAACCATTCCTCTTTTAGGAGCAAAAGATCTCCAGACCTCAAGATTTGAATGGCCTCCGGCAGGGGCACGGATGCTCATTCGCTGGATTGGTATTTCCTCTATTTAAAAGAAAATAACATTCTGGCTGAGCAAAGATATTATTTCTAACTAGATTTGTTTTTATTTGATTTATGCTGTATGGTTTTTACTTGTGTAATTCCCAGGGAATGAACCTTTCTTCGACTTTGTTGTTCTAGGTGGCGGTGTTTCCTCCATTTCCCTTGCCTGCTCTTTGGATATTATAGCTTGTGGCTTCCCAATAGCTATCATGTCGATCAGAAATGTTGGAAGGTTAATTATCATAATAAAGAGAAATCTTATATGTAAATTAGAGTTTTGGAACTTACGGTTAAGGTACATAAGGGAAAAAGTGAATAGGACATTGAAGAAAATTGTGAACCCGAAGAGGACAGCTATGCCTATCCAGTACCAGTTTCTTTCTGGGAAGATATTGAAATTATTCAGCACAGCTAGTCCCAACCTTGTATCATTGTCTGAGGCCTGTATTGTACCAAATATTTTAAATTAACAATGAAGCTAGGTTGCAGAAAAGGCATAGGAATACATACCAATTGGTCCATCCATCTTGGAGCAAACATCTCATTTACTACAATGGCATTGTAAGCATAGGTCAGGGGTGAAACCCAGTAACCCCATCTCCACCACACGGGAATTTGATCTGTATGTAAGTAGAATTTGATAGTTGTCAAATAGTTAAGGTAATCAAGACTGTCCTTTAGGTCCATGTTTTTTCTTCATTAATATTATCTAGTGCTATCGAATCCTCCTACTAAACATGCCAAAGAAATATACTGCTAGTGTACTTCTATATAAAATGTAATTATACTTCTGATACGTTCTTGAAGGGCTGATGTCAATAGAATGTAAAATTTAGTTGCACTTTTTATGCTCGAACTAACCTCTCGGAAGGATGAAACCCCCCAAAAGGAACACAACGAGAAGTGTAAGAGAACCACCAGTGTTTGATAAAACCATTGTCCTGCATATTCCTGCAATGAGCCTAAACATCCCCGCAGCCATTTGCTGGATCATAAATATTAGCAATAGTTGCTTGAAAAACCTGAATAAATGATAAAAGGCTTCATTGTTTACTACATATTTTATCCCAGGTAAATAAATTACACTTTTTGAAGATAAATGAGTAATTTCAAATAAGTTTACCGGCTAGCTTCGGGGGCAAATCCTATGGTGTAGTATGTTATGACGGTCCAGACAATGGACTCGAACAGTGATATTGGTATCCTCAGAAGAAAATTGGGTAGAGTGAAAGCCCAAGGTGGGTGAAAGAGTAAGTCTCTGTGCTTGTAGAAGACTGAAAGTCTCTGTATAGCGAGTGGTACCTCGGCAAAACCATTGAAAGTATTGCATATAATGCCAAACAATAGCGCACCGATATAGACAGCCCCATCATCTTCGTTCCTAGCATGTAATCTAGTCCTCAAAAACACAGTTGATGTGATGACTGCCACAATAATGATTTGGACAGTCTTGAAAACATAGAAGAAAGAGTTTCTTTTGATCAGAAGCCATTCCTTGTCAAAGTTGGCTTTGAGAAGCTCTTTTTTTGGTACTGAATACTTTTTGTACTCAAGAGCTGCTTTGTGACTTCGGTTCTTGTTGTAAGGGACTGATAGTTCGTTATTAAGCCGTTGACCAACGTGGAAGCTCTTGAATTTTTCGGCAAATTCACTCACTGGAATGTGTTTGTATGGCTTGCTTCTATCTGCCCAGTATTGCTCCTGGTCTTTTCTTGATGTCACCTGGTATCAATTTTAGAAGTTATTGCTAGCCTTAGTTCTGTGCATTATTGTCCCCTAGCGGCAAGTTTGGTAAGGTGGCCTCCACGATAGTGGAGACAAGAAAATGAAGCTAAAATCTTACCCATTGTACATTCTACTCCTATCTAGTACTAAATATGTCCTTAAGGATGAAAAGTTATACAGTAAATTGAACTCGTGTGTACAGAAATGCCAAGTGATTTACCTCTTGCAAGAAATCAGCAGTGCCCTTTCTCTCCGGGCATGTGAACCCACAATTCTCAAAGAACTCAAGGACATGCTCTCGCGGACCCTGGTAGACAATCTGGCCTTCTGATAAAAGAATAATATCATCGAAGAGGTCAAATGTCTCCGGTGCTGGCTGGAGGAGCGACATCAAGATCGTGCTCTCTGTGAGGTGTACAATTTGTTGCAAGCACTTCACTATCTGAAATGTTGTGGAGCTGTCCAGTCCAGTTGATATTTCGTCCATAAATAATGTTTTCGTCGGACCAACAATCATCTCCCCTGTACAAACAAATGTAACCATCATACTCTACGCTTATCTCTTCGACTTAATGATTGTTCTTCTCGTGCTGAATGGAATTACTTTCATAAGAAATAATAACCTGTTGTCACACGCTTCTTTTGGCCTCCAGAAATCCCTCGTATCATTTCATCTCCAATAATGGTATCTCGACACACATCAAGCCCCAATATCTGCATCGTTAAAATTGATACAATATCAACCAATAATGC
Source organism: Fraxinus ornus (assembly GCA_903798235.1). Lineage (NCBI taxonomy): Eukaryota > Viridiplantae > Streptophyta > Magnoliopsida > Lamiales > Oleaceae > Fraxinus > Fraxinus ornus. The sequence goes on along the minus strand of CAIGRF010200493.1, from coordinate 4,415 downwards.
ATATTCTATTTAGAACTTAGAAAAGTTATACATGTGAATGCCGTGTTCTTTTAACAGAAACATGGATGTAAACAATCTACTCGAGATTAAAACATTACAAACTTGAAAAAATTAGATACGAAGAAATAAACGTGGAAATCTTGTTACAAGTTACAACACAGCAAATTTAATTTAATATATAATTAAAATTTTAGTCCATCTTACCCTGAGAGTGTAGTCTGTAATAAGGCTGCTCTCAACTCCCTCGACTGCAGTTGCCTAATGGAACATAAACAAGGTAGCAAATAAAACATAAAACTACATGTAATAAATCAGACAGGAAGTTTATTCAACCAAATTATCAAATATTTTTTATTATTATTATTTTTTAAAAATTTTTTACCTTCATAAAAAGATCCACCTCTGCCTCTGGATAAATCCCAGCATCTCTTTCCCTCCTAGCAAGCTCCTTCAAAAGTTCTACACACATAAAGAACAATGAAAAACTCAACATAAACGAGCATCAAGCTAGTATGAAAATAATTTACACGATGATATAGGGCCCGTTTGGTAGGACTTTTGAAAAGCCAAAAACTTCTTATGAGACTAAGAAGTTGTTTTTGAAAATGTTACGATAAATTTGCAAACATATTTTCTCTGATTAAAAGAGCTTTTGGCAAAAGCTGGTCCAAGTAACTTCTTTAGGAAGCTCTTTTACAACAAACGAAATCCCTGCAAAATGGGTCCATAATATTTCAAGAAAAAAGTGCGTAAAGAATTTCGATCGGGAAAGCTACTTGCAAAAATTACCATATCGAGAACCAATCCCTTGGCACCTTGCAGAGAAATCTAGAGTTTCTTTGACGGTAATTTCTCCAACGTGAACATCATTTTGGCTAATGTATGCAGATGTCTTCTGTGGGACAAATTCCTTTAGCCTATGTCCATTGTAAGTGATTTCTCCAACGGTCTGTTCAATATTTGAATGTTAAAAAGTTTAGAATTTTTGCTTCTTTTTTTGTTCTAAAATTCTGATGAATTCAATGGAGTATGGAACCTTTAAGGAAGGGTCTAATTTTGCAGCCAGAGCCAACAGAAGGGTTGTCTTCCCAGAAGATGGTGGCCCCAGTAGGAGAGTCATTCTGTCACATTTTTACACGTTAAACATCTCGTGCTCATACAAATTTTGATCGCTTAAAACTTTTAGACGAAGCAGTTCAAGTGCTCGTCCTTTACCTAGATGGTTTTATAATCCCAGAAGCATCTTTTAGCATTGTGATCTTTGTTCTGTCAGCCAATCTGATCCCAAAACAACTCAATGCTGTCTCAGCGATATTACGAGTTGCATTTAACAGTGTCGGAAGAGCTCTGTCGCCTATGAAACAATCTGCCTCGACAGTTAACTTCTTGAACCTAACTTCTACTGTCGGAAGGTTAATCCCAACTCTGTAGTCACAAAAAGACATCTCCAGCTAAAGTTGTAGCTATCTAACAGTTTAAACTTTTATATGAAACGATTTAACAATAAAATGTCATGACAAACTTAGATAATTAACTTAGAATGTGTTAGTTTTTTGATTCCTTGCAGAGTTCAGTAACTGCCTGAAAATATTCTCATTGGTTCTTCTGTTTGTTTTTAACATGATAGTACAAAAGAAAAGAGATAATTACTGTATAAAATATTAATTGCTGATGGAAATGTTTCTGATTAACACTCGTATGAAAATGACTATATGGTTGGAATTATTCAGAAAAAATTATCAGTTTGTACTGACTGATAGTACATATTCATAAGAACAAATCCACTCATGATTAATGAGTAAAAAAAAAAAAAA
>CAIGRF010200482.1:0-16160 GCA_903798235.1 Fraxinus ornus | reverse complement strand
TCCGAGAATAATCGGTAGGGAAAGTGTTTGATAAATGGTAAGATTAAGTTTTCTACTTTAATAATTAGTTTTGCTATAGGTTTATATAATTTGTTATTTATATAGCACTCTTTGTTGGGATAACTTAAAAGATAAAAAATAAATAAAAATAAATCCTTCGTGCAATACGGAGGCACCGTGTCTGCGCGGTGTCCGGACACGAGCACCGTGTCCGCGTCGTGTCCACACCATGTCTCATTTATCTTGTTGACTTCATCTTTATATAATTTACCATCACGTCTTCCCCAAGCAAGCACGGTGAGATGGACTTAATGAAACTATAAAATTTTCTAATTATAATCTTATTCTTTTTTAATATGAATTGTTTAGGATTCGCGAAGCGTGGAATGCTTGAAGAAATTAGAGCAGATTGGTGAAGGAACCTATGGGTAAGAGTTTGTTTTCGAGTTAATTAATAGGAAAAAAGGCGAATTATTTTGTTATTTGTTTAATTCGTTTATTATGAAAGTTTACTTATAGTTGGGTTGGTTATTCCTTTTGGTAAATTAATTAGTAGATTTGGAGATATTTTGCAAAGATCTTTGAGAATAAATAATCACAAAAGATGCCGCCTGTAAGGCAATAAGAATTTATTGAGCTTGTGGAATGCAGCAATTGAAAACTTTCTCGTCTTTGTATTCCCAGAGATGAAGGATTTGTGTATTTTTTTAATTCTTCAACTTGGTTGTGGGAAAGTAGTTCATGATACTCCTATATTTTCATGAGTGTCCATGCATATTGTTCATGCATCCATTTGATTTTGTAGTATTTACCCCTCTTATTCACAAAAATAGATGTCTTAGGACTGCAGCGGGCTTTTAAGTGCAAGGAAAACAATAGCATGTGCTTACAGTATGAAAATGATAAAGTATCCAGAATAAGTTTATAATTAGTGTTTCAATCAATTGAGTAAAACTTTCAATAACAAATTAGAAAGTATTCTGGCTCATATTTTATTAAGGAGCGAGGATAAATTTTCGAGACAACAAGAGTCTTCTTGCAAGTGAGATATTTTAGCTGAATTAAATGCTAAATATCTCACAGGAAAATTGGAATTATGTGCTTTTCTATCTTGAGAAATAGGAAAATCACATTCTATTTTGAACTTATTGTATATGGAGATTGACTATAGAGGAAGTTCCAATAATGAGAATATTTCAGGTCTCTTTGCTGATAGGTGAAGAAGTGTGCAAAGCCCAGCTGAAGCGGAATGGTTTATGAATCATGATGCAACTAAACCCCAGTCATCGTTTAGCTGCTCTTGTGCATTAATGGCTAAGGAACTTAATGGTTCATCTTTGATGTGATACTCTCTGTTCTTTTTCCTTTTTTCCCTTGCTGGTAGATGCCCTATCCTTTAACTTGATTGTAATTATAATAATTTCTTGTTTCCAATCCTATCTAAAAGCCTGTTTGGTACGACTTAAAATCTAATTAAAATTGAAAATATGGCCGTTATTGGGTCCCACCCGTCTAATAAAAGTCAACAATAACGGCTATATTTTTAATTTTAATCTGATTTTAATCTCTACCAAACACCCTCTAAGTGTTAAAATGTATGCGAGTCACTTCATTTTTTCTTGTTTTTCAAATGTATTTCCACGAGGAACTGGCGTGTGCTGGTTAAAGGTAAATGGTATAGAAATTTTTACGTGTCAGAAATATTAAAAATTTCATAAAACTAAGATGTAGACTCATGCTTATATATTTCTCATATTTATTATGATAAAGTTTCTGCCCAGTTTTTTGTGATTTGGGATTAGATGTCAAATATGACCCTTATTCAACTTCAGCTATACATGATAATGATTTTGCAATATATATATTTTATTATTATTATTATTTTTTTTTTGTGTTTGTGTGCATGATCTCTTTAACTTGAGAAAAGCACTGAATCTTATAAAATTTATTGTCAAGAAATAATTTAGTGTTCTTTTATTCTAATAATGTAGTATCTATCTGGGTGCATCACAATGTACATTGAGACATCCAGTATTGGGCATAGATCTATTATAAAGTGGCGTGGAAGATTATTTTCTGCTTCTATTCCTTCTGATACAACCGAAGTAAAAAAATCTCGTAGAAAGGTCTCAAAGGATGAACGTAGGGCCATGGTGGAAAGTTTTGTTAACAAGTATCTTTCTTTCACCCTTGCTTTCTTTTCAGTTGCAAGCTTATGTTGACATTGTTTTCTGCAAATGCTGAATATGAATACATCGGAATGTGTTCTTTCATTGTTTATGTAGAATATCTCTTGTATTTCTTTGGACCTCTTACGATTAGTTTGAAGAGACGCTGATGCTTGATGCCAAATGGAATCTTGGTATTTTATTTTGATCTCAACTGACAGAACAGTGTGTAACCACATTTCTTACTTTCAAAAAATGGTCTTTTGCATCAATATAGTTGCTGAATTGTTTGCCAAATTTACAATAAATATGCCTTGAAATTATCATTTTTGTACTTGGTTATTACTTTCTCAGAAATCATATTAGTCAAAGATGTCAATCAAGTGCTATTCTTGCCTTGCTGAACACACATATATACCCAATGAAGGGGGTAGCCATACTCTTGTATTGCAGTAAGTTTGCAATTGTGTGATTTTACGATCATTACTCATGTTTATTAGACTTCTCGCCTAAGTTATATAGGACTAAAAACTCTAGAGAAATCATTCAGAAATCTAGCGGCGCCTGTGAGAACTACTTTGGTCGGTTATTGAATTCTTTTATTATGTTATTGATGATATTTCTATATATATATGAGGGTTGTAATATATACGTTAATATGTTCTGGTTGGCAGGTGCCGGTATAAAGCTATGCATGCAGGGAAGTTCCCAACTACGAAAGAGGCTGGTGGCTTTTACTATGTTATCAGGCAGATCTTTCAGGAGCTGGAATACAACTCTAAAATGTCATCCATGGACACAAAAGAGTTAAGCTCAATGGGAAATTATAGGATGAAGAAGAATGAATCTTCCAGAGGTCTGTCTCTTTTCCCAATGAGAAAAATGGGAAATTGGGATGCTCCCAGATTATCCCAGCATTCTCATGAGATTCAATTTCATTTCTTCATAGAAAAAAGAGATTCAAAATAAGAGAGAGCAAAATAGAAACAAATTTAACGAGTAAACAAAATCATTTTTAATCCTGACTCTAATGTTCGCAAAAAGGAAAAGAAAGAGAAATATTGAAATAAACAAAAAATACATATTGATTTTTGTATGAAAGTCTCAAGTCTCCTAGAATCTTGGGATGAATGAAAGACAAATTTTGAGATTTTATTTTATTACTTTATATTTAAAAGTTAGTACATTAAAGACTTTTAAAAAAAAGTCGCTAAAAGTTATTAACAATTTAAATATCTCAAAATTTATAGAGACTTTTGAAAAAATTTAATTGAATACACTGTGATATTTAATGTCTTTTTAAAAGTCTCGATTAAATTCACAAGTATTTTTAGAGAGTTTTCAAAAATTTACATTGAATACCTCTAAATTTTTTAAATCCCAAAAAACCTTTCAAAGTTTCAATTAAATACACCCCTTAATTTTCTATAATTTATCTTTACCATTTCTTTACAAACTCTCTCTTGTACAAGGAGCCCATAATTTATGCAATCCACGACTCCATTGTAGATGTTATTTTCTCTATTTTCACTTTATTTGTCACGTGTACAAAAATTCACATTATTACATTTGAAATGCTTTTTGATAATTCCCTTCTATTGTGGATGACAATGGGGGCGGGGCGGCCATTCTCATCCCCCGTCTCATCTAGTATTTTTGTCTTCTTACCTCGTCCACACACCAGGTAAAGGTAGGGCAGGATGGATTTTTTGCACTGTTTATCACATCATTTATTTATTATTTTTTGCCTTTTCTAATATATTTTAGCTAGTGAAAATCATTATTTGTTTTTTCAAATTGTTGAAAAATTCATATTTTCTCTAGAAATGATATGATTGTTTTCTTTTTGTATGATAAAAAATTTGTAGTTTTGAAATGAACTTTAAACGGGGGTGGGGATTCCTAGTCTCGGGGCAATGACCCTACCCTATGTACCCGATTAGGTGGAAAATAAAATGAGGATGGGTCTCATAAATATCGGGTATAACGATTTTTTTGTCATCCCCACCTTCTACTGTATTTCATTTTAGTACTTTGCAATCTAGTGGAAATCAAGGAAAGAAATTAAATATTGAATTGGTATTTGGGCCAAAGAGGGGACCTCAAGCCCAAGATACCACTTCGGAATGGGAAAAATTCATGGGGTCAGGTATTAACTATAACAAAATCAATATTCAGGCCTTAAGTTTCAAAGTTGCAAAAATCAGGTATTTAGTAATTAGTTAAATATTAATTGCAATATATTAACAAATCCAGCTCCACCATCCTACCGATTCAAGAATATTATGTTATATTATATTCCATGAATTACGCTTGCAATGAAGACTCCCTAAAATACTCGATCACCTTCCTAAAATACAATTTCAGCTTCGGTTCAATGGACTCCCTCCCCTGACGATAGTACAATTGGGCTTCCATGTCACAATTCGAAGGTGTTAATCTCCGGTCACAAATTCAGCTTCTGGCCAGTGGAGTTCCTTCGGCTGACAATTAAACGACAGTAAATTCGACATTTATGTTGTGGTAGTATGAATTTCCACACCTGCAGCAGGAGTTTATATCAGGTCATATATAAGACATGACAGCGGTCACAGCCACAAATTACATAATACACTCAGGTCACATACGCTTATAATCATAAAACATGTGACAAAATTAGGTCACAGACCCATTATAATCTCAATGACATGTGGGAAGTAGGTCACAGATCTATTACACTCTTTGTGAATTTCAATTCCAAAAAACACTTCCAAACTATAAACCCCCAACCTGCAGCAAAAGTTTATATCAGGTCACAGATGCAACATGACAGCGATCACAACCACAAATTTCATAATACAATCAGGTCACATAAGCGTATAATCATATAACATGTGACGAAGTTAGGTCGCATACCCATTATAATCTCAATAACACGTGGGAAGTAGGTCACAGATCCATTACACCCTCTGTGAATTTCAATTCCAAAAAACACTTCCAAAATAGAAACCCCAAACATTCAGCAGAAGTTTATATCATGTCACAGATGCAACATGACAGCGGTCATAGCCACAAATTACATATACACTCAGTTCACATTCCGTCTTCTTTCCCTTCTTTTCATCTTTTGTTTTCGCCATTGCTAATTGCTACCCACTAGAGATACTCACACTGTAAACAAAACGGAATGCATTGGATTTAGGATGGAGTTTGTAGATTTATCATGGTTGATTTTGAAAATGTGGTGGAGATTGGACGTGAATAAGGTGGAGATGAGATAGTGCTTTAGAGAAACTAGGGTTTGAATAAAAATAGAAGTTGGGATATAAACCAATTTGAAACCCACAATTAACGGGATACGCACGTCAATTAATTAAAAGATTTATTATTTAATTAAAATGATAAAAACCCGAAAAAACTGAATAAATAACTTCGAAACCCGATTTATAAAAATGGATCTTTAAACATCTATTTTTATATAATTTCCACCTTCATAATCTACTAAGAGGCCCACCAAAACTCATACCCACGAGTACGACTTACAGGGAGCCCAACAAATTACACCATCCAAGGCAACAAATTAGGAGTGTGTTTGGTAGAGATTGAAATCGGATTAAATTGAAAAACTAGCCATTATTGTTGACTTTTATTAGACGTGTAGGACCTAATAACTGCTATATTTTCAATTTTAATTGGAACCGAACAAGCCCTAGGACTTATTTGACGAAGCTTGAAAGTGAAGTTTACATTTTAAGCAAATAATTATTCTATAGAATGTTTATCCATAAAAAATAAAATAATGTTATTTAGTACTATATGATAGGTTCAATTAAAAGTAAAAATATATAAGTCGTCATTTAATTGAACCCCATTATTTAATACCATTAGTGTCGTTACCTAAACTGGTGTTAAATACTAATAGTGCTAAATAACATTACTCTAAAAAAGTAGCTATATTTATCAGTTAGTCCACGTAACCATTAAAGATAGAGAACGGTATACACAATCTATCAATTTTCTAGTTGGAGCATCTCCAATGATGATATAAAATTATCCGTAAATTAATATCTCCAAAATTATTTTCGTATCCCTGTTTACATCCTAATGAAACAAAATTCAAATTTTGCTCCAACGGGAAGATCTAAATCCATCTTTTACCTTTTGTGAATAAAAAAAATGTAAATTTACATATTTCTTTTTACCATTTTCTATCGAAAAATGTGATTTACATTTCTTTGCATATCTCCATTGGAAATATTTTTGATCACCTTAAAAATCTAAATCACAATATAAAAATATTTTATACTACAATTGAAGATGTTCTTATTGAATCATAAAAAGGTGTCTCAATCATAGAGTTGGCATAAGCACGAGTCCTACGAGTAATTATCTAGGCACTGGGAACGTTCCTATGAACGACCACTTTGTCAAGTGATAGTCTTTTTACTTATGAGTAATATTATTCACATGGAAAATTATTGATAGTCATTTTACGTGTTATACATGTAACGATTTGTTATTTGATATATGAGTAATAAAAAACTATCGCATTAATATATCAAATAATAAACTGTCACATACCTCTTACAATCTTCATTATAAATAGCATTATTCAGCCCTCAGAGCAAATCTCCCAGTGGCAAAGGGGATGGCGGTTAGGGCTCAGTGCGGTAGTGTGCAGAGTTCGATTCCCCGCAAGGTGGAATTGGCTTTGTTGCAAGCGGGAGTTACCATATGGTTAATAGCCCAGGCCTATCCATAAGCTCTCCACACTGGCTCCTGGGAGGCACCTTCTGCGATTTACCTCCTCCACGATGGTCCAGGGCAGGGTCGGTGAGGGACCCTTAAGGTTGGGGTTCAACATTTTTATAAATAGNCCACTACTTTGATTTTGCAACTGTCTGTCTCTGAATCGTGGAAACGTGTCGGATCTTCATGGCCATTGCTTTCGTAACTGCTGGGTTGGGTAACACTTAGTCTTAAGGCCTGCCAGCCTCTGGGCGATTTGGAGGTTTGGGCGATATTGAGGCTATCGCCCTGGGCAATGATACAGCACCTCATTCACTCAGCCTCTGGGCGTTTTACGAGTTTAGACGATAATGCTCTCTTGTTTCCGGGCTTTCGTTAGGTTTTCATGTTGGACTTCCGTACTGGGCTTTGCTTGGTGGGCCTTTAGTCTTGGGCTGCATTTTTAGTGTGTCAACAGATAGTCTTTTTACTTATGAGTAATATTATTCGCAGGGAAAATTATAGATAGTCATTTTACGTGTTATACATGTGACGATTTGTTATTTGATATATGAGTAATAAAAAACTATCGCATTAATATATCAAATAATAAACTGTCACATACCTCTTACAATCTTCATTATAAATAGCATTATTCATAACTTACTAGCGCATATTCGTCGAGAAAGGTGGACCCCCTTTAGACTTTTAAAAGCATTGCAAAAGCAAGCGTTTATCTAACGCACCGCCCTTGCGTTTATATCCACTCATATTAGTCGCAATCTTCCATAATTTAGTTACTATTGCATTATTCTTTTCCCAATTACCCAACTCCCCAATTTACCTACAAAATTTACCACTTCTCACTACTGTGTATCCAATTTAAATGCTTTTCGAGTTGCCTCAAAATTTGAAATTGATTTTTATTTTAAAAATATATCTATTGAATATTTTGAGATTATTTTTTTAAAGTGAATCAACATATCTTTTGTACAAGACTTCAACCACGATTAACTCGATTATAACGTAAGGCAATTTTTGGAATATTAGGAAAACTCTCAAAAAGAAAAGGGAGATTACGTTACCACCACAATTTTTATTTGATACATCACATTTTAATTACAGTTAACCTCCTCAATATTTGCTCATTGCAGCAATTATTTCCGTAATTTCTTTTTCTTATATTTAACCTTCATTAATCAATACTTCTCGTCCTTAATACTGATTTATATCAAAACATCTTATTTTCATGCTTTGAAATAAGGAAAAAATATACTTTTGTACTTTTTGTTTTTTTTTTAAATATAATGAAAAAATAAGTTATTTTTTACACAAATGAGAAATTTAAGGATAAGAATAATAAATATTAATAATATTAAATATATATAAAATGTGGGGGCGGATATAATTACAAAAGAAAAACTATGGATGAGTAATTAGAAAGGAGAAGGGAAGTAATTAAACTGACGACTGCGAATCCATTCGACGCTCATCTTAAACAGACAGTCAGACATACCGTAGAGGAAAGGTAAAAATGGAGGGAAAAGAATAGAATATTCTTACACTTTGCGTCCAAGATTTTCCTACTCCATTGTTTATATACGTTTCTCACATATATAATTTCTGCTAATTTTTCAGATTTCTCGGGTTTTTTCGTACTGATTTTCCAGACACCAGCCATGTCGTTCAGGATCAGAGGGGTATAAACATGTTTTTTCCTTGCACAATCTTTTCTTATGTATCTATATATGGGTTTTTGGGGTTCATCATGAATGTTAGTTTTAGAGAATTTTTCTGGTTTTTGGGGCGCGGATTTATCAGTTTTTTTTTTTTTTTTTCCAGTTAATTTTAATCACTGTAACCTTATGAATATTATTAGGATTTTTTTATGGAGATCGTTTATATTAATAATCTTTATGCAATAGAGGTAAAAGTTTTATAGATAAAAATTTAGTGTGTAGTATGTTTCGATCTCTTTGATAGTTGCAATATATTAGTATATTTTTATTTTTTAAGCAAAATTATTTCATATTTTGTAAGGTTATGATTTATTTATTATTTTTTTTAACCATCAAAAAATAAATTCCAATCTTGTGTAGTTTTGTTAAGTTGTGGCATGGAAAATGTTTCTTTGACTGGATGAGATCATGAGATGCCATATGATGAAAATTTTGTATACAAAGCAGTGGGATTTTCAATAAAACCTAGCTTCAAATCGATGAGATTTATTTTTTGTCGAAAATCAAATTAAGAGGGCCAGTAGGAAGATTTGATGTTTTTATATACCCGTACTTGGAACTGGCTTATAGTTAAAAAAAAAAAATGTTGCAATTGCCTTTTCTATCACTTTCAAAATTGATTGTCTTTGCTTGCAATCTGTATCTGCCGCCATGCATAAAGGATTTGATTTCTCTATACAGAAAGTAAATGAATCACTGATTGGTTCTTTTCACTGTGTATCCTTGTCAATGATCTTATAGTCTTGTCGTTTCTCATGATCTTAACATGTCTAGCAAAATGCTTCTTCTGGTATGGGTGTTGCTGATCACAGCAAGCATACATTCTTGGAATTGAAGAGGAAAAAGGTTTATCGTTATGTGATCTTTAAGATTGACGAAAAGAAATCAGAGGTTGTTGTTGAGAAGACTGGTGGTCGTGCTGAAAGCTACAATGATTTTACCGCATCCTTACCGGAGAATGATTGTCGATACGCTGTCTATGACTTTGATTTTGTGACTTCTGAGAATTGTCAAAAGAGCAAAATATTCTTCATTTCTTGGTTAGTTCCAATCATTCTTCAAATCCCTTGTATAGCCCTTTGTTTGAGTTTACTCTGATACAACTGCGCTTTAGAATTCACCCTTAAAACTAGTTTGTAACTTGTAAGGGAAGAATGTCAAGTGGCCATAGGCCCACAAGCCAAACCTTAAACTTAGCAATGCAAGCCACTATTAAGGGTGTGTTTGAGCCACATTATTTTGGAAGAATGTATTATGCAATTGTAGATTGATGGATAATGTATGGTTGAAAAAGAAGGAAAAGTTATTGATATGATGGAAAATATTATTTTATTGAAGAATGTGTGGTTGAAAATGAATAGAAGAATGAAAATGAAAATTTTAATATGTACCAAACAGGAGCTACGTATAATATTATTTTATTGGAGAACGTGTAATTCAAAAGAAGAGAGTAAAAATGAATCATAATTTAATAGAAAATAACGAGGGTCAAACAGGGGCTATATATAGCCCCGTTTGTGGAGATTAAAATATTTTTTTACTAAAAAAAATATTTCTATTTAACAAGCCTCCATTGTCAAATATGTATATACTAGTGTGGATCGTGCATTACACGATACCCGTTATAATTTTGTAGAAATGTCACTATGATGATTATCTATTTGAAAACGTGTATATATTAGTTATAATATTCTCGGGCAAACTTTTATATTCGATGAGCTACATCATAAATGCATCATTCGAAATAAGAAATGCATCTTTGATTTTCCTTTTGGGCACAATTTTTTTAAAGACTATAGAAAATTTGTCACACACAATCTGTTGTATATAGAAGTGTAAGAATTGGGCTAAATCGTTATGAGCTACAACTGCTTTTAGAATTGATGTCTTATAGTCCATATTCCTAGCTCAGTGACTTCACGAAACCAGTGTTAAGTCAGGTTGCTCTTCCTGCAGTGAAGGTCATCCTCAGAAGACCATAATTTGATATCAATTGTTTCGACAGCATACTCCCCAAATGTGCATAGGCAGGTCAATTTGTTACTATTCGACTCATTTTAGCTAAACAAAGATTGTTTAGCCCCTGTTTGATAGGAATTGAAATCTAGATTTTAATTTAAGTTAAAATTAAACAATTAATATTAACTACATATTTCATGGGATCTACAACTTTTCAACAATTCAACCACACATTTTATTAACTTTTAGCAAAATCTACTAAAAATCTGATTTTAATCCCAACCAAACAATGGCTTACTAATTTAATTTGTTACTATTCGACTAATCTGTAGCTTAACAAAGATTGTTTAATGATTTTCAATATCATTTATGCCCTTTGGCAGTGTAGTCTCAAGTTTCTTGATGATTTTTAATAGCATTGGTTAAGTTGATACTATCATTTGACAGATTGACATGTGTGTTGATCAGGTCTCCCGAAACCTCTCGGATCCGTGCAAAGATGCTGCATGCTACATCCAAGGACAGGTTAAGACGAGAATTGGATGGTGTTCATTATGAGATTCAAGCAACTGACCCTACAGAAATGGACCTTGAAGTGATTAGAGACCGTGCCCACTGAGGTCTCGACATTTAGAGGATTAACCCTTCGAAGAAAAAAGAACAAAATGACCAGGTATTGCCAACTTTTCGATCTATGCTTTCTGGCTTCCTGATCTGCAATATATTTCTGGAGCAAGAAAAGCTGCTACTTAAATAATTTGCTCGTAAAGTTGATGATTCAATGTTTTATGGTGCTATTAGTTTCTGTTAAAATTTACCTTTTCTTTCTTAGATGTTATCTAAAAACTCTCGAATGAAAACTTAGAGATATTTGGCTATATGAGCTTCCGTCTTTAGGGGCTATGAACATTTTCCATTTGGCATGGTTTAGTTAGAAAAACTAACCCCAATCTATCAAAGTTTGCAATGGTTCAGTCATCAGTGAGAGCGTTCATGAGTATGCCTTTAGATCCTTCTCTCGGCACAGCCTACATTCAAAGGTGGCTAAGTCCATGGCTTGGCTCAGTGCTGGGCTGGATGGTCCGAGCCTGAGTAGCTCACTATCCTTTGACACCCAATCATCTTGGATATAATTGTTCTGAAGCAGTAGTAAAAGTAACTTATTGTTAACTATTACAATTAATGAAAATAATTTATTTCGACTTTCTGGACGGGTTATATATGCTTTGCTCACTATTACAATTAATGAAAATAATTTATTTCGACTTTCTGGACGGGTTATATATGCTTTGCTCACTATTATTACTATAACCTTCCGGTAAGGCAGCAGTGGACGCAAAGTCCTTCACCACTTCACGTTATAGGGCAATAATTGACTGGTTCTTCAGTTTGGTAGACGTGCAGTCCGTCAAACTTGCATCCCGCAGGAGATCAATATTTGGAAATAATAGGAAGGTTAGATCCTCATTGGCATCAAACATACTGTATTTTGTGTAGTTGGTGTGATCCAAATGTGCTTAGTTAAATCAATAATCAAAAGCGTGAATTGGCTATTTTTTAAAAAGAACGACGAAACCAACAGACCGTCAAGAACTATACATATTTCTAAACAAACCCCATGAACCTAGAAAGGATCTGTTACTATGCATGATCAGTTTCTTACCATGTTCATGTCTGATAACCAGCATATCATATGAGCAGAAATATGAGCAAAATTACTATTTCCATTAAGGCCATCCTATAAACTGAAGTAGGCATCAAAATATTGTATCCATTGGGGAAACATGATCTCTGAACGATATGAATCAATTTGTGGGTCAAGTGGAATAGATATGCAGCCATCATGATAAACAATCCCCAGTTGCCTTCGAGTGCGTTTGCAGATGATGCACGCGAAAAGATGATTGCACAGTTGATTAGCATGATAGTTGAGTCTACGCTGTTAAAGATTACCCTTCGACACAAGCTCCTGTCAAGAGAATTTGATAAATTGTTGATGTATTATGTAAATCCTTGATGGATTTTGGTCGTGATTGCTAAGGTAGCCCATTAATAGTAAATATTTACTCTTTATCATTGCAATATACAAGCATGAATTGATCAAAGATTCAGCAGGCTCAGTTCACATATTCAATGCACTATTTAATGAACAAGTGCCTGGCGAATCTTCAACATGAAATGGTATCAAGAAATAAATGTACCTTGCTGGAATATCTTCATCTTCGTCCTCTGCGCTTTCAAGTGTTGTCCCAGATTCGTCCTCTCTTTCAAGTGTAGTCCCAGATTCCATCTCGGGCAAGATCTGCTCAAACAAAAATTGACCCGTTTATAAGCTTAAGAGTGTTGGAATTGGCAATTCAACGAATCAATATCTGACTGGAAGCTATTTAGTTTATAAGCTATTAAGTCAAAAATGCATTTTTAAATAGTGATTTGATGGAGTATGTATGGTTAAAAAATAAGGAAAGATTTTGGATTTGTGTGTAATATTATTTTATTGAAGAATGTGGTTGAACATAAGAGAGAAAAATATATTTTGAAAATAATCGAGAACAATCAAAGGACATGTGATAGGAAAGCAACAGAAACAGAACTACTATCATAGCATGAAAAATAAAGAAAATAGCAGCATAATGCATACTCCCAAACTTGATGAGGATTGAATTAGTGAAGCATTTGCTTTAGAAACTGCAATTAAAGTGGTGCAAAAATTTTGTTGGCCCCTTTTCTCCTGCAGATTTGCTGAAAATGTAGCATCAGATACAGGTTCATACCATGGAAGAGCCCTTAACCATGGTCCAAACTTGGCCTTTTCAGCAGAAAACTTGCAACTCAAATAATGATACCCAATCCTACCACATTTATAGCAAAATTGTCCCAATTTTTCGTACTTGAAATCGATCCAAATATCTTTCAATCCAGGGCGCCTAAGCCAAAATCCAGTTAGAATTGGATTTCTAACATCCAAAATAACCCTTAATCTATGAAAGTTTTTCCAACAAATCTTCCCATCAAACACATTCCTATCAGCACAAACAAAAATTCCCAAATATTCACCAATCTTGGACACATTTTCTTGAGATAAATAGTTGATAGGCAGCCCATGAACCTGTACCCAGAATACAGAATATGAAAAGGAAAGCTCTGTTGGGACTTTCCCCGAACACCATACTGACAATACCAAAAGCCCACCTCTGATGGTCCAAGGCGAGTTCCCAAGAACTTTCTTCAAATCTTCTTTGTTTCTGAATGAAAACATGAAAATGTTGCGAGTAATGCATGACACTGAGAAATCATTTTTACACTTCCATTCTTTCTTTGCAATGGATTCCACAAGATTTCTGTGCAAGGGTTTGTGTAACATTATCTTTCCTATCAAGCAGAATCTCTCAATTTTCTTAGTGATTTCTTCATCTGCTTTAAGATTGATGCTAATGTCTAAACTCTTTCCTCTCGTCATCTTTACAAGTTAATGTGAGTGGGTAAAGTGATCATATGAATCAAGTATAAAAAAGGGCTTTGGGGACTAATGTCGCAGAGAAAGCGACAGCACAAAGGAAAGAAAATGATGTACAAAATAGGCTTTATTTGAACCATTTTTCCATTTCTGCATTCTGCAATTTCATTTATCTTTTCTTGGAAATGAATTGAACAAAACTTTTTAAGACAACAATTGCAAAACTCTCTTAAATTTACCTTAATCACACAAGAATTAAGGTTGAAAAGATAATACATATTTTTGTTCCTATAGAATTAACTCCTGTATCACACAAACACAAGATGGAAAAGACACAAATGTTGTTAAAATTTATTAAAATCATAAGAATTTAGGGTCCGTTTGATTGCAAATGTGGAAAATGGGTGGAAAGAAAATGAATTTCAGGGAATTGAATTGCATAAAAATTGTTTTACTAGGAATTGTAATTAATTATGTTTGATTGGTATAATTTTCTATCTCAAAAATGTTGAAAGTTCGGTGTCTGTTTCACTTTGTTTTTTATGAAAATTGTCCATGAAAATGATAATTTTTCGGGAGAATTTTTTGCTGTCAAATGGCGCCAAGTTTCATGAAAAATGTTTACTATCAAACATGCCACAGAGAAATGGAGAGTAGAAAATAGACTATAGTCCTAAGTCTATTACCGACATTAAGGTAGTACTAGTGGGTGAGTGGGGAAAGAATGGTCTGCACCTAAAGAGAGAACAAACAAATGAGAGGAAACAGACAAATTTGAAACTTGCAGAATGGACAATTTCTGCCAATTTGAAATTAACACAGATTTGTGCTTCGTGTTGTGTGGGAGACAAACAAAAGAGTCCTTTGTGAATCAAGAAATCCAATTAATATTAGGATAATTTGACAAAAAGTTTTAGCAAATTTTGATAGAAGTTAAAGTTGTTAAAAAATTTATTGATCCCTTGAAACGTACGATCAAAATTAAAATTTGATTAATTCAAAATTTTTAAAATTTTATCAAACAAACTTGCACATGATGTGCTTTGTAAAATTGTTTTGAGTTAAGTTTCTAAAAGGTTCGTATAGCCCAAAACGATTTAGTTCTCTAGATAAACCAGCCCAAATAAAGGAGTAGGTTGCCTCGAGTCTAGGTAGCCATGTCAACGAGTCGGGCCAAGCTGAAACTCAAAGCTCGAGCTCCACTAGAGCAAAACAGGCCCGAACTTTTTTGGACCCGAGCAGAGCCCGGACTACTCGAGCTGTCGAGCCTTTTTGACATCGCTAAGTCTAGGTTATTTAATCCACTTTTAAATGACTGATATTGCCCATTACATTAGTGTTTGAGTCCCATCATTTTTTAAGAATATATTTTGAAATAGTAGATTGATGGAAAATACGTGTTTAAAAAAGAAATAAATTTTTTTGATTTGCGTATAATATTATTCTATAAAATGTGTGATCAAAAAGAAAATAGAGAAAAATGTATTTTTAGAAAAAATGGGAATCAAACTGTCCCCTAAGATAACAAAAAAGCAAAAAATTGTGCTTGCTTGTGTGTGAGACAAAAGAGTCCTTGGTGAATCAAGAAAATTTACATGCCATTCTTCATGTTTCCAGCTATAATAATAAAAACATAAGAAATTGAAGTCGTCTTTGAGCTTTACTACAGTCTTGTTTTGTTTGCACATGATGTGTTATTTTGATGAGGAATTATAAACGCAACTGTTCCACTTGATAGTTTTTACAAATCTACATATTAAACTTAAAATTCAAGAAAATGTAACTAAATTTAGCAACACAAAAAATAACATGAATTTTTTTTTTTCCTCTCGCCTCAATTAGGAATTATATTATCGAATTAAGTTTGGTTTTTAACGATGTTTAATGATCGAAACCTAAATCAAACCATTTCAAACAGTTTGGTTCGATCTTGAAATGGTCGAAACTTACACCACTTAAACCAACAGTTTCAAAATCGAGGTTACAGTTTGGTTTGGTGAATTGAAAGTTTTTTATTCATCCCTAGGTTGTGGTAACATCAATGGTGGTGGTGGTGCATGAGTTAATAAGTTGCAATACAAATAAAAAATAATAAAATAAAATAATTTAATTTGGCTGGATTAATTTGTT
>CAIGRF010200422.1:7889-29795 GCA_903798235.1 Fraxinus ornus | reverse complement strand
TTTTATAAATATGAAAAATTCTATATTTTTATAATTTTATATATACAAGCATCTGGGCCAAATCGGAACAAACCGCGACCCATGACCCGCATGGGCTCGACTCGGATGGGTCAGCGGGAGGGTCTGGGTTGTAGTCCAAAATTGTGGGTCGATCCGGAACCCGTAGCGGGTGGGCTTTTTTCAGACGGACCGTTACCGGGCTCATATGTTGACAGGCCGACCCGGTCCGAACCACTCGTATTGACACCTCTAGGTCCAGTCTACTCCATCGCCACTCACATAAGAAGTTTCAGTACATTGCTTTACACCCTATACTTCCTCTTTCAAATAACTTTATTTGTCGAAAGACATGCACGCTAATGC
Source organism: Fraxinus ornus (assembly GCA_903798235.1). Lineage (NCBI taxonomy): Eukaryota > Viridiplantae > Streptophyta > Magnoliopsida > Lamiales > Oleaceae > Fraxinus > Fraxinus ornus. Next base: position 29,432 of record CAIGRF010200422.1, on the reverse strand, counting down.
AGTAGAGAGAGATTCTTCCACACTGCTGTTGAAAGCGTATTCCTCGTGACCCCCCAACCCCACCCCAACCCATATGACATCTACGCAACACATGGAACTACCCATATATGTATCTGCATATAGAGAGAGGGAGGAAAAGTTGCATATTTTTGTGCTTTAGGACAAAAGAACCATGAAAATGAGTTGGGAAGGTGGAGGAGGATCAACAGCATCATCCTCCGCAGCTGACGGTGGCGGAGGTGATGGGAGGAGGAAGCCATCTTGGGGAGAGAGAGAAAACAACAGGAGGAGAGAGAGAAGAAGAAGAGCAATAGCATCAAAAATATACAGAGGGTTAAGAGCACAGGGGAATTACAATCTGCCAAAACACTCTGACAATAATCAAGTATTGAAAGCTCTATGTAATGAGGCTGGTTGGATTGTTGAGCCTGATGGCACCACCTATCGCAATGTAAAATCTTTTACTTTTTATTTTGCTTAAATCTTCTTTATTTTATTTTTACATATTGGTCTATCTTGTTCAGGTAATTGTGTTTTTATTTTATTTTTGGGTTTGCTTTCATTTGTTTAGATACATAGATTTAGATGTGAGTTTTTTTATTTTTATTTTTCTTTTTTGAATCAAGATTACTAGTTTATGTATTTTATCTAGAGGAACTTTTTTAAGAGAGGAAAAAAAAAAAATAAACTGGGAGTTCATATTGGTTTTGAATATTTAGAGTTCAATAATTGAATGGGTGGATGAATATTTAGCGGTTGAATCTATAGACGAAAAATGACTTGCGTAGTCGACCTCAAATTTATTAGTCTAATAATTGACATTTCATGGATGATAATCTAATATGAGTTGATTGTGATGTAGGGATTCAAACCACCTCCAATGGAAATGGGAGGCACTTCAACAAACATTACACCAATCTCTTCAAGAAATCCAAGTCCACCATCTTCAAATTTCACGAGTCCAATTCCTTTGTACCAACCGAGCCCGTCATCATCTTCGTTTCCGAGCTCATCCTGGCTCAGTGCTAACACGTCGTTACCCTTGTTTGCATTCCTACATAATTCCATCCCTTCGTCTCTCCCACCTCTCCGAATATCAAATAGTGCTCCCGTAACCCCACCTCTGCCATCCCCGACTAGACTCCCTAACCAATCTTTCAATTTCAAGTCTCTTCCCAAAGAATCCATGTATGCCCTGAACATTCCATTCTTCGCCTCATCAGCCCCGGTAAGCCCTACTCGCTGGCAGCGTTTGCTTCCAGCCACTATAACTGAATGTGACAAGTCCAACCCATCTACTACTGCTTCGCACCAATGGATGAACTTCCGAGCCTATGGAAATGCATCGGACATGGTTCCACAGTCTCCAACATTCAATCTTGTGAGACCAGTGGCTCAACAAGTTCCTTCCAAGGACGCAATGTTGGAGAAGGAGACAGGTACGCAATTTGACTTCGAGAATGTGGGGGCGAAGCCATGGGAAGGGGAGACGATTCATGAGGTAGGATTAGATGATCTTGAGCTCACGCTGGGAAGTGGAAACACACACATTTAAGTGATTTATCATATTATAATCAAGAATCATCTTCTTTGTAGAATGGGAATACTTTGTACACGCCTATTAACGACTTTATAGACATTTTACCAAGTTCTCTTGATGCATACACATGTTAATTACAAATCTTCTGATACATTCGTGTTTTGCTCTTGTTTCTAGTACAAATACTTTTTGTTGCTAATAGGCAGAAGCACGGGACATATATTGAAATCAAATAACAAATGTATTTTCTCTAATAGATGACAAATGTAGAACTATATCACAGTTACACCAATATTAGTCATAGTGCAGACATATACACACCAAGCCAATTCCTAAAAAGAATTTTACAATGTTGAACAAAGAAAACATAACACTGCAAAACATTCAGTTACCATACCAGCACACAAGAAACACTAAATGTGGATCCTAGAACAACAAAGACGATGGTGTTTTCAGCAGTTAGATTTAAATAGCATACAGAAGTTGGCTGTAAGTTATACCTAGACTAGATTTCTCCTCCGTACTGAGCTTCAAGTGGTGAGGACTGGTGAGTTAGAGCATGTTTGGTAGGAACGAATGATTAGTACTAGACAATATTAAGGAATTCATTATACTGTTAAGGGTCAAGTCAAATACTCCATACCAAACCTGCACTCACAGTTCACGAAGTTTTGACTCATTTAACGTGCACATCGTTGTCTCAGCTTCCCTCGTAACTTCTGTCTTTTCTAGTCGGGGTGTTGAATTCTTTTTGAAATCCATGTTACATTCATCATATCTGAAGCATGTCGTGAGATGATCGTTAACTAACCCAGCTACTTGCATGAACGAATACAAAATAGTAGGGCCAACGCAGCAGAAGCCCCTTCGAATCAGATCCTTGCTCATGAGTTCTGATTTTGGTGTTTTAGCTGGTACTTGACGAGAATAACGAAATCCATTTTTCAAAGGTTTGTGGTTCACAAAACGCCAACAATAATTACTGAAGGATCCGAACTCCTGCTGGATCTACAAAAACAAAAAATTGGATATGGAAGTGAGGAAAATTCTTGCGGTTCATATTTTAATGTTGACAAGAAATTATAATGTTCTTCACAAGAATACACTACCAACACTAAGTGTGGATGCTAGAACAATAGAGACGACGGCATTTTCAGTAGTTAGATTAAAATTGCATACAGAAGTCGGCTCAAAGCTATACCACCTTACCAGACAGACTCATTATAACATCTTTGGTAGATAGGAACGGCCGAACGGATAGTGCTAGACAATATTAGTGAAGAAAAAAATGCTAAAATTTTGTTCAGTCGAAGTCCAGTCAAATACTCCATACCTAACCTGCACTTACAGTTCACAAAGTTGTGTCTCATTGGAAGAGCACGTGCACGTCGCTGTCTCCCTTGTAACTTCTGTCTTTTCTAGGTGGGATGTTGAATTCGTTTTGAGACTTATTCTACATTCATTGTATCTGAAGCATGTTGTGAGATGATCGTTAACTATCCTAGGCTCCTAGCTACTTGCATGAACTAATACACGACAGTAGGGCCAATGTAGCGCAGAAGCCCCGCATCATATCCTTGCTTATGAGTTTGGATTTTGGTGTTCTAGCTGGTCCTTGATGTGAATAATGAAATCCAGTTTTTAAAGTTCTATAGTTCACAAAACACCAGCAATAGTTACTGAAGGAGCCGAATTCCTGCTCGATCTACAAAAACCAAAAATTTGGATATGAAAGTGAGGAAAATGATCGTGGCTCATTTTTAACTTTCTGACAACAAAATTATAATGTTCTTCACAAAAAAGGCTTTCCGCACAAGACTAGACACATGCATATGTTGAAAAACATAGAACATGTGCCACTTTTACAATCTTAGGATCGAAACTTGGTCCAGGCATTTCAAGAGAAATATTGACAACACGGTCAGATTTTAACAAACTGGGTATCTGACTTTTGATGAACTGGTAAAAGATAGAACCTCTAACAAAGCGTTTTGATATTCAACCCTTTGGCTTTTAGGTCAAACTGAGTAGTATGATTCAGATTTAATAGTCACACATAAAAGTGTAAGAGGTTCGAAAGAACTCGGAGATTGATTTGGGACTGTTACCTTGAGCAGTTGTTTTGCATTCCCCACAATTGCACGAAGTTTAGGTTCAGATAGCAATGTGTTACCATTCATTTTCATCGATAGCAATTTCTTCTCATCAAATTTTGCAACTGATGACGGATCAAATTCATCAAAAAGCTTTCTACAAAAGCAATTCATTTATGATATCAAACACACAAAAAAATACACAGAGGAGTAAAAGCCAAAGTTAAATGAGAAATTAAACCTAAATGTTTCTCTCTTGCTAAGGATTGCCAGCCAGTTGAGTTCTGCCAAAGCTTGTGATAAAACAAGTAGCTCAAAAAGCTTCATATCATCATGAACAGGGACTCCCCATTCCTCATCATGGAAAGAAGTATAGAGTGGTTCTGCAAGGTAAAATATCAAAATGAGCAGGTAGTTCTTAGAGGTATTTAAGCAACAAGCATACATTTCTTTTTCTTTGCACTATTCATTCTTAGATGTAAGAATTTAATTCTATATTTTCACAGCATTTCTACACGTGTTTCGCAGTTGGAAATTGCATTAGAATAAAGATACCAATATGTTATATTAATTAAAATTTCAAACTGACAGATTAAAAAAATAAGGAAAGACTATCGTGTCAATTCTAACAGGCAATGAGGGCTCCCATAAGATGAAATGAAAATATGCTTCAAATTTCAAAATTCTATTTTGATTCTGTCAAAACTGAATCATGAAATACTTCTAATGCTTCACATACTTGGATCTACGTATTTGTAATCAAAGAAAGATGCGAACTTAAAGAGAACTTTCACTGAACAAGGGATATTGCGAGGGTGTTTGGTAGAGATTAAAATCGGATTAAAATTGAAAAATTAGCCATTATTATTGACTTTTATTAGACGAGTGGGACTCCATAACAGCTATATTTTCAATTTTAATTGGATTAAAATGGGGGCCAAATAAGCTCATATCATCATAGTTTTTAATTGTTGATATGGAAGTAAACCTTGCTACCAAAACATAAAACTATAAGGTCACTTTGAAAATGCAATTTCTTAACAACGGTTAAATTACATGTGCAAATTGATTGGTGTTATAGAGAATCAAGATTAACCAAAACCTTACATCCGCTTATGTCTCAATATCTCATTCATTTTTGAGGCTTTTCCATACATTCAGCCCTTATTTGAGCTTCATTTTGGGACAAAAAATGCATTTTGGAATAGTAAACTGATGGAGAATATGAGGTTACAAATTAAGGAAAGTTTTGGATTTGTTTGTAATATTATTTTATTGAAGAATGTGTGGTTAAAAATGAGTTTTGAAAAAATGAATTTAAAGAAAAATGGAGCTCAAACAAGGGCTTAATTTCAATATTTGATGGCCATCAACATAGTACAATAGTAACCAGATCACTGCTAAGTTGCCCAGATCTTATTTATGTTAGCAAATTGCAACCGTTGCAATGAACAGACAAGTAGTGTCGTCAACTAATTATCCCCATATAGATTTCGCACTCGGTCACTCGCTTTTCTAGAAGAAAAACAAAATAAAATAGAGTTCACATTCATTCTTCTTTCGTTCTTCTATTCTAGTTTTACCAGCATTCATGTAAAATCATCATACAATTAATTATCTGCCCTTCTTCTCTGATTTATTTCTTTTTCCCACACGTTCTATCATATTATATTCTGACATCAGACCCACCCCCTAGTTTCTTCCAATTATTTATTTCATACTTCAATCCTCCAAAAAATTAACCTCGAGATATACATTTCTTCTATGTTAGCACATTATTTGCTTAGTAGTGAAACTGAGGCAACATCAGTTCGACTCGTTAATTAATTCAAGTTTAAATGCAGTTTTCTTGTTTTCCAACTCCAAGCTGGTGCATTTCATCAAAACAAACATGATATAAATTGTGTTGACTAGCATGGAATTGAGGTCTTAGAATTAAACTTAAACTTGAAATGATCACAAATTCCAATTATGCGCAACCAAACATAGCACGAAAACAGTGTTATGAATCTCACACTTAACCTAAGAAATTTAGCGCATTCAATTAATTCGATATCTAAACGAGATATTATACTTGTTAGTGATTAAGCAAACGAAAAAGGATTTCTATGGTGAAAGCGTGCCAATCAATCTTGTCTCGCGTAGGAATTAGGCTCCACACAGTCCAACATTTTCATGGGTTAATCAAATTTCTCCACTAGAAAAGTTTACAAACAAAAATCTTCCAGAAATGTAAAAATGTAAAATCTTATATAAAAAAACTTAAGTTACAGTAAAAATTGTAAAATTACCGGAATTCGGAGTGATCCAATCGCAGCGTTTAACAGGAACCGGTACCATTGGAGAGATAGCCAAAGCTTCAACTCCATTAGGCACAATTTTGGCAGGTTTAACAATACCATTACTATTTCTCACATTCCTTCTTTTGGAGCACATACTTTTTGTACTTTTTGCAATTGAGCCACTGCAAGAAGAAGAAGAATCCGAAGAACTATCAGCTGAAACATTCTTCAGTACAACTGCAACAGCAGCACCGCCGCTGAGTTTCGGTAGCGTCTGTGAGGTTACTCTTTTAGGCTTCTCCACAGAGTTCTTTGCTTGTATTTCCCTTTTCATCCTTCGTTCTTCCACGACCCGAACCCGGTTACCAGTCGGTGCAAGTATAGGCCGGGTTTCGGATCCAGGGTTTTCAATAGCCGCAGACATTGCTAGATTGCTCTGAAATTCAGAGTAAACTGTTTGTATTCACAGTGGTGCAAGCGAAAGGGTAAATTAGACGAGAAGTGGACGGTAGAATTGGAAGAAAACGTTTGCAGGGGGAGTAACGAAAATGTGAAGGGGGTACGTTTTGGAGGGTTATAAATAACGGGAACTGTTCAGATATGGTGACCGGTAATAGCCAGTGGTGATGCTGACGTGTCAGGTGGTTAGTTGCCGTTTTGGGATGCGGAAAGGGAGACTAGGCTGAGAACTTTTTGTGTTGTCTCGATTTTGCCATTGTCGAAGTTCAAAATTCAAATTCCTTTCTTTTATTTTTTTCATTTATTTCTTTGTTTAAGAATTTTCTTTTAATTTTTAAAAAATGATAAATCATTAGAGACATCGAGGCAGGGCGGAACGGCCTCTTGTGTTTCCTATCCCACCGAGGATTTTCAGGAGACGGGATGGATGGGATATGATTAAAATATCTATTTTTTCGCCTAATTTACTTTTATAAGATTTTTTAAAATTTTAAATACAGTTTAATTTTAATATAGAAATAAAATAAAAAATAAAAGTTGGTACATGACTACCCAATATATTTTGTTATTTCTATACATTAATATCACTAACAACCTCCTATAAAAATTTGATATTTTACATTTTTTCTCTCTTTTAATTATAAAAAAAAAAAAAATTGTTTATGATTCAACAATATCATTATTATAGGATATACAAATGATATAGATTATATTTTCTTTCTTTCTTTCTTTCTTTTTTTTGAGAATGTGATATGCCTAGAACTTGAGAAAAAACTAGTAGAGATTAAAATTTAGTACATTTGAGTAGTATAAATTAAATTTCTAAATAAAAGAATTTATTTTTAAATCTATTATTAACTAAAGCTCACATATACGTGCGTTACACACTTAAATTGACTAATGTACGTTTAAAAAAAAAACTCATAGTAATACAACTAAAACTCGAGACGTGTATGGGTGCATCATTGATCATTCTCGAACAAGAACACAAAATGAATCTACACTATTGGTGGGAAAAAAAATAAACATTTTTCTTCAGAACAACATTACAAGTATATCAACTTCACTTCAGATGATACATGACACAAAAATGTTTAGGGTGTATGTGATGCTCAAAATTAAATATGGTGCAGTGTCTCTAATATTGTCTCTTATTTTTCTAGACGGAAGTTACAAACGTAGTCGGATAAGATTTCGACCCATAACAATACTTGGCCAAAATATAAGCTATTAACTTAAAAATATGTAATTACATTGAAGTTAACAAAATACTATATCAAGGGTCTTTTTAGAAAGAAAAAATACAATATCAAGGGGGGTATATTTGGAATTGGAGTGAAAACGGAAGGTGAGTGGCAGTTGAAGGGTTTAGGCTAAAAGTCGCATTCTAGTCGGTTAGAAGGTAAAATAGGAAGTCGTTAAAGCGCCTTTGTTTGGTAGTACGTTTCTTCCCGTTGAGATAAAGAATCCAAAGCCAAAAAGTGCACCAGCAACGGCTCAATGACCCGGTCTACCCATCTCGATTTGTTGGATTAAAGCCAGGGAACCGTTGGGTCAGTTCTAAACCGATTACATAAATCAAGTAAAAATGGTATTTAAGGAAGAAAAAAGTAATTATATTTACACAATAATTTTTTATGTCCCTATTTGACGATTATTATTTTGAAAAAATAAAGTTTTGAATAGCGATTTTTATGAGAACGTGTGATTAAAAATTATGGAAATTTTGGGTTTCGTGCAAAATATTTTATTGTGCGAATGTGTGATTAAAAATTTATATGTAGAAAAAAAATTCGAATAATTGTTGTCAAACGAGGTCTATATGTACATCATATTTTAATTACAAGAAAGGTTTTCAATATTTCCTCACTTTTACTTTAATGTCCTTAATTTTTTTTTTTCTCGTCGTATCGTCATTGTTAACCTTCAATTAATTAACATAATTTGTCTCTAATTACCATTTTCATTCAAATTTTCAGCTAACGTGCATTGAAAAATATCTTTTTGGCCCTCAAAATAAATATTTTGGATGAAAATCGTCTTTATAGATAAGATGTGAAAATTAATAGAGAATTGATGATAAAGATTTTAAAAAAAAAAATGAGAAAAGAAGATACAAATAACTTGACGATAATTAGTGAGGTTGGTGTCAAAATGTCTTAATTATAATTGGTGTTCAATATTCTTTGACAATATTTTATGTTGTTTTGACTTTTTAAATTTTTGTCACTTTATTGAATAGCTTCTAAATCTAAGTTAAATAGGTTAATCAATAGAAGTGAAATATAATCACAAAGAGACAACATGAAAAAGAAAATCAATAATCCCATAGATCTATTCTAATGTTTGATTGGTGTTGAATATTATTTATCACATTTTTTTTTAGTATTTATCACTTATTTTTTGAGTTGTTATCACTTTTTAAATTTTTGTCACTTTATTGAATAACTTTAAAATCTAAGTTAATATGTTAATTAATATGAGTGAACCATAATTACAAAGAGACAACACGAAAAAAAAAAAAAAAAAAGAAGAAGAAGAAGAAGAAGAAGAAGAAGAAGAAGGGGAAATTATATTTGCGGTCCCAAACATTTCCCTTTTTTGCAGACTTTACCTCAACCTTCATTTTGTGCCACTCACAGTTCCAAATCTTTCAAATATTCTCATCACAAGGACAAAATGATAGAAACCGTTAGTCATTCCATTAGTTGACCAAATGTCAACTGTTTGATCCAATTTTGACTAATTTTTAAAAGACAAAAGGGTAACTTTAAATTTCTCATATTAAAGAATTGAAACATATTAAATAAAAAACTAGAAAGAAAATAATTTGGAAAGTTATTTTTCTTCTTCCACTTCTCACAAAAACCAAAACCACCTGCGTAGCCATTATTGTAGATCCAAGCCCTTCGACACTGAAAAGTGCCGTCCACACCCCCACCTCATCGACGATCATCAACCCACGACACCCAAATCATCTCACAAATCCGCCTAACACACAAGTCCACAATTTATTATTCTCATTTCAGGTCAAACTCGGGCGTAAACCACAAGGCCAATCGGAATTTCCTCCTATACTTGTAAAATCGACATAATCCTAAGCTTATGGTGGATGTTGTTGGAGAATGGGATGTTAAAGAGACAAGTGTTCGATGAATGTTTGTTGCCATTAGAATTCAAGAATGGGTGACTTTAAGTTTAAGGATGTAAATGGAAATGGACGGATTTAAAGACGGGTGGAGGTCGTCGGTACAGGTAAGGTGGGTGGACTTCGGAGTATGGGTAGCAAGAAGAAGAAGTCTCAATCTCCAAATTATTTTCTTTTTTATTTCTGATCCTTTTATTTAATAAATTTTAGTTCTTTAATATGAGAAATCTGAAGTTACCCTTTTACCCTTTAAAAGTTAGTCAAAATTGGATCAAACCGTTGACCTTTGGTGAACAAATAGATTGACTAACCATTTTTATCATTTTGTCCTTACGATGAGAATATTTGAAAGGTTCATGATCGTAGGTGGCACAAAGTGTAAGTTAAGATAAAGTCCGCAAAAAACCAAAAGATTTAGAACCGCAACTGCAATTTTCCCAAAAAAAAAAAATTCAACCATCCAATGGATCTATTCTAAGGTTTTGATTGGTGTTGAATACTATTTATCACTATTTTGAGTGTTTGCCACTTATTTTAGTGTTACTTTTTTTTTTTAGTTTTCATCACTTTTTAAAATTTATGTCACTTTATTGTATTGTTTCTATATTTAATGTCATAGAAAGCAGAGATGAGGCAAAGATGATGAAGATTATGATATAGACAATGAATGAATATCAAATCAGAGATATATATATGATATGTAGATGAGGTAGAGATGAAGATGCATATGATGAGACAAGGATAACTTGTAAATGACATTGACGTGTTCGATGATAAATGATTTGTATAGGACTGACAAACTCTGATTAACAGTGATGGTATTCATACAATTTTTTAAGAATAAAGCTATTGGTACCCGGAGTGTTTACACTCCGGGTTACCCACCCCTCACATAAGTGAGGGGCCCACTGTGGACCCCTGGTAAAATATAATAATTCTGCCCCCCCTATTGTGAGGGGGGCAGTGGGGTCGGGTACCCGGGCATGTAAACGCCCGGGTACCCATAGCAAAATTGATTTTTTTTTTTTACATCAATGATTTTTGACCTTTTAAATAAAAAGTGACATAGCATGTCATACTACTTTTTAACTAAAAGGTCACACTCAATCTTTTTTAATAGGATAATACATATTTGGATAAGCTTATGATTTGCTTATGAGAGTTCTTTTTAGATGTTAATTTGTTTTGTACTGTGTTCAATGTGAATTAAGTTTTAAAGATAGATAAAATGACATTATACGTCACTCTTTAACATACATCGATTTTAATTAAAATTGTATGTCACTATTGAATTAAAAAGTGTCACTCAACATTACACGGTATTTTTTGTTTTCAAAACACTTTTCATATGATTTTTCAAAAGATTCCTAATTTTAGAGATATTTTTGTAAGTTGTCCATAATGAAAATCAATTTTCTTGTGTACAAAGATAGAAAAAAATATACTTTTTATTTGAATCAATTTTCGTGTGCCCAAAGTGTTGAAAAAGTTCTCTATGTTTGACTGTAAACTTGTTTCTCTGTCTATTGCAAAATATTTTAAATTATCAAGTGAACAGTCACCTAAAACATGTGAAGAATTTGAAAGAATGGGTAGAATAATTTATGCTAATACTATTGGCTCTATTTATACACTTAATGGTCTGTACCAGACCTGATTGACTCATGACACAAGTATTCTAAGCAAATTTATGGTAAATTCAAGTGAAACACATTGTATTACTATAAAATGGATGTTGAGATATCTTAAAGGTTCAATTGTGTTAGGTTTGAAATTTAAGAAGTGTAATGAATGTATAATTTTGAAAGACTATACAGATTCTGATTGTACAGGTGATTTAGATAAAATAAGATCAACCTCTTTTCAAAGGCTTGACCCTCTCACAAAAGGAGGGAGCCCACAATTTTTACATTGGTCGTGGTCTACCCTTCTTGTAAGGGGGTATGTGTATCAGGACGTCAACCCCAATGTAAAAATCTTTTCTCAAAATACCAAAAATCATTTATGTAGAAGCCTCCGGGTATATATTTTATTCTCCTCCATAGGTTTCAATTTCAGGGCTATTTTGGTATCCACTTTCAAGACTTATTAATTTATAATATAACCTAAGAACAGAGACCAATAATCCATTGTCGTCCAGCGGTTAGGATATCTGGCTTTCACCCAGGAGACCCGGGTTCGATTCCCGGCAATGGAACCTTTTTTTTTTGGGTATAAATGGGATCTTTAGGTGGGTGAAAGGTTTGAAAAATTCAGTTCGTAAGCAGGGCATGTCGCGTGGGGTAAGAAATGGTTCGAATGGGCTGCATGTTTTGATTAAATAGTCTATAAAAAAGTGATTACAACGAAACTATAAATTGCTCATTGCCCGCATAGGTTCGGCTCAACTTGACCCATGTAGTCCACAAGCATAATGGGCAAGTCGAGCCATTTTTCTTCATTGGCTCGAAGCATTGTCACCTTCAGTGGGTACTATTTTTAAGCATGTACCGATGTACGAGAGCTGGGTTTCAATTTAACCTTGTTTGATCGAGATTACAATTACATTTTTAATAAAAAATTAATGAAATGTATAGTTGAAAAGTTGTCATAATTAAAATGAATTGTTGACTTTGATGATTAAGAGCCCGTTTGATAGAGATTAAAATTAGATTAAAATTAAAAATATAACCATTATTGGATCACACTCGTCTAATAAAAATCGACAATAACGATTAATTTTTCAATTTTAATTCGATTTTAATCCCTACAAACGGCTGTAAAATACACCAAACAGGGGTATTTAAAAAATTCCAACATGTTACAGTTTGGCTGTAATGGTTAGATATCACTTCATAATCCAATTTCTTACAGATTCGGTGTTGCTAAAAGCGATAAAAGTCTATAGATGTCATAAAATACATTGTAAAAAAATAGATATAAGTTACGAATCCGACGAAACGTGTTAAAAAATAAAATTCGATCAACTTTTTAACAAACAAATGCTTTATGGATAAGGACATATTTCATATTAGAAGCAATAAGCATAGTCAACAATGTGTTCGACAAAATGACTGAACCAAAGAACTACATCAGCACAACCCCTTCTCCAAAATGCTACCCCTTCTTTAGTCAGTAACTAGATTCTAGCATAATCGATATATTTTCAAAAACTGTAAATGAAATTACATAGATTAAACGCCAGTGGATCCAAAACCACCAGAGCCTCTCACAGTTGAATCAAGATCAGCAACTTCAGTTACTTCAGGAGTTTCAATTTTTTGTATGATCAGTTGAGCAATTCTATCTCCAGTTTTCACTTCAAAATCGACATCAGAATGGTTGAACAATATCACCCCAACTGGACCTCTGTAGTCTGCATCAATCACCCCTGCCCCCACATCAATCGAGTGCTTCCACGCCAAACCCGATCGCGGCGCTACAAAAACGAAATTTAATAAACAACCCATGAAACGAATTGAGCACGAAATCAAATTCAGATGGAAAAAAAAGGAATATCATGGGAAAAAGTTACCAATACGAGCATAAGTTCCTTCAGGTATGGCAATGCTAAGATCAGTAGGTATCAGGGCTTTGCCTCTCGCCGGAACCTTTGTCTCCGCGGCACTGAAAGATTAAAACAAAACGAGCATAATTCCTTGGATTCTTGTAGTGCAAAAATTATCTAAAGAAAAGCAAATATACCTGGAAAGATCGTAGCCTGCAGAGAGAGGGGAGGCTCTTGAAGGCAAAGAAGCCTTGTCGGAGAGTTTCTTGACTCTTAAAAAGGAAGTGATTTCATGGGAAACGCCATTGTTGTCAAGTTTTTGAATTTTTGGTGCGGGTTCTTTGATTTCAGGGATTTCGTTTTGGTTTTCCACTGCTTGAGCCATTCTAAAGGCAAGAGAAAAGATTTTTCGAGATGGGTATGTAGAAAATTTGCAAATGTAATGGATTAAAGGTGCCATATGGTGAGGCTTAAATAGAGAAAACTTCGTAGGGAAATGGCGCCAAGAAATCCCGCCATTTTTATAGGCGTGTTAAACCCTAATTTATTCAATCTATTAATTGGGATAATTTGCAAGTTTGAAGTACACTTACTAGTAGGTATAATTTGATTTGAATTTGAGACGTCCCACTTTCATCCATCCTCTACGAATTGTGCATTATCGAAAAGTTAGATACTTTATACAAAAGTAGAAAAAAAATATACTGTGTTAAGTCCACCGACCTTACATATTTCATACTCGAGCAGTCAAATAGGACAATATATATAATCTCTATAAAGAAAAAGAAAAAAATAGCACGAGGAATGAGGAGTTTTGATTGTACTAAAATTTCAAGAGCTTTTGAAAAGTATGAGTTAGCTAAACAGAAAGTCAATAGGATTCGAGAGTCATGGGTGGAGACCGAAGTAGCAACTATATAGCAAATACGAGGAAAAAAGTATCAAAAATACAAAATGAACTTCATAGTCTTAAGCATAACAATTGTTCTTGAAATTGAACAACGCTCCATTATACTTCTTCAACATTGAATGCACATCATTACTTCGCAATGATAATGCTGATAACTTTTTATACTTCACATTTCATCTATTATTGAGCATAGGACGACTAAACTTGATCCGTGCATGCAAATATGTAACATATTAAAATCCGAGACTGCAATAGAACATCGTGTGCCTTTTAACCCCACATCAACTGTTTTTATTACTGCCTTCATGTCTTCCTCAACAATCTTCTTGGTGTAACTTCATTCTTTGATGTACTGTAAAAAGTGAATATATTTGTTAGAAGAAATTTATTGTGCAAAGTTAAGTTGATGGTGTTGACAAGTACAAAAATTACAATTAATCATTCAAGAATTGTCTGAAAACAGATAATAATACAATAACTTGTAAATCCATCTCTTGCTCTTTTGTAATCAATAAAAAATTTTGAACTTAAGAAGCAAACGCATAGACCTTTGACTTCACAAACTTACAACCATTGTTTTTAGGAAATGAATACAGATATACGCACACAAACACATCCACCAGAACAAAGATGATCAAACATGGCAGAATTTGGAAAAAAGTTGCACTGCCAATATCGATCATTTTTGTTCATAAAATTTCATTTATGAAATGAAAGTGCATAGAATATGAGACTGCAGATAGCATTTGTCCGTATGAAATTCATACAGAATTGGAATTGTGGGAAACATTCAAATCTGAATGTAATTTTTCCCTATGCTCCATATTTACAACATGCACAACATCAACAGTATTCGACTATTTGGAAAACTTCCTTCTAAATATCGACTGTGTTTCTAATTCCGAAACATATTGAAGAAAGTTTCACTCTAACCGCTTAAGTTATTAAATGAGGTCATTTGACACGGTTTCATAACAGAACAATATTATGTTCAAGTCCGTGTTGAAGCTCAAACCACTTAAATTTTTAGACGAGAGGATGCTGTACCTGTACCTAATGGTTGATTGAACAGGGGGTGGTTCATATACATCCCTGGACAGGAAGGACATCCTGGCAATCTCCGAAATGGCGGCATCCTGGATGCTGGCAACCTCACTGGTCAAGTCCTGATAAGCTGCCTCAAAAGCTTCCCTCCAAAAACTTTGCATCCTAATGTTAGTACTGTGACTGTAAACATCCCACATGTGTCTAACCATCTTTTCCCTTTCATCAAGATCCTACAATCAACAATCACAAAGTTCAAATTTTAACAGAACATAAAGAGAAAATTACCCATGACACAGTATACACTATACATAACCAATCCCTGCATCCATTGGGGTAATTCTAAAAGCCGGATAGAGATTATGCTGTGAATGGAATGAAGTCCTTTTTAGATGTTAACGGTTTATCTTACTTGTACCAACTTTCCTTTTTTAGAAGAAGAAACTGTTATAAAACTGTTATAAATCTATAATTAGGATTGGAGTTTTGAATCTGCAATCTAAGTTAACCTAAAACAAGGATTGGAGTTTTGCCTATAAAAAGATCCCTTTCACACATTTTCTCAAACAACTGAGCTTCAATAAAGACAAACTTAGCTTCACTTGAGAGAATTCTCCACTTTGTGTTCTTTAAGAGAATTGCTAGTGTTTTCTTTTTTGCAAATTCTTTTACAAGAAGATTTTTACCCCAAATTAAATTGGCATTTTCCCAACTTTTGTTTCGAATATCTCTCAATTTGGGCAACCATATATTTAGGGCTCATCAATCAACAACTCCAAAACAAGATTAAAGTAACCTATAAACACACGAAAAGTAAAATAACACTGAAATATGTACCAGAACGTCAAGATCACCATGGATGGTTAAGTCCAGGGCATCTGAAGAGTGTTTAAGATTAACAGCGGACCACTTGAGAGTAACAGAGGTAGTGAACATAGACCAAAGTGCAAGCAATACTATTGCACCCAAAACCCAAATCTTGTATCTGCCCCTTCCAAACAATCCACCGCAAAAACCCTCTTTCTGGGCAGTAGCATTTGGTGCTGTAGTTTGGGTTTCTTCATCTTTCATTGCTGCTTGCCTGCTCAGTCTAGTAACAAAAATAATAAGAATAATTCAAGAATTTTCAGTTGACAGAGGAATTGCAGAAAGAGAAAAAGGGAGAATTCAATTGGGTTGTTGTATTGATTGATTAAATACTGCGGGATGTTCGACTTCCAGTCTTCCAATGAGTGGATGAGACCTTTACAGTGCATGTATTGTGTGTATAGATTGAATAGCAGCGGTACACCGACACAGTGGGCCCCACCGAGTAGAAGGATTTCTGTAGCCTCCATTAAATGCATAGCAAGTGGGTGATGCCAAAATAAGCTTCATAAATTGTGGCGGGCCATTTGATAGGTGTTTGATCATGGTGCTGCCTGCACAAATATTGATTGATGTAGTAGGTAAGTTATTTTCAAGGGTGTCAATTTGGGTCGTTGATTCGGACGATTCATTGCTCGATTTGAAAAAAGTTCAAGTCGGCTCAGGGGTGGACCCATATAGGGTCAAGTGACCTCACAATTTTATTTTATTTTTGAGTTTTTTTTTAACTAACATTTTTTTTTTGAATTCTCATTTTTTTACCCAAAAATGACTCCACAACACAAATGCTCTCGATCCGCCCCTGAGTCAGCTGACCATATTTTGGTTCGAGCCGAGTCCACTTGGCTTGTTGCAAGCAGGCAGCTTAAAAAAAAATAAAAAAAAAATAAAATCCTTGAATCGGCTTGGCTCGATAAGGTTCGAGCCAAAAGTTTAGGTCGAGCCTAGAGTTCTTGATCAAGCAAAAGGTCTGCTCGACTCGAGCCAAAAAAGTCTGAACTATTTTTACTCTAGTTGAGCTCAAACCTCGAGTTTTGGCTCAACTCGTTGACATCCCTAATTATTTATAAGTCAATTTTGTTTAATAAAGTTCTTCTAAAGAAATAAAGTATTATTTTAACATTATTTAAATATGTTCAAAATTAACTTCTTAATCATAAATAACTTTTAACTTTTCAAAAGTATTGTCAACGCCAACGACCCATAGATTATTTTAAGTAATTTTTTTGTTTAAAAAAGTTCTTCTAACAAAATAAAGTATTATTTTAATATTATTTAAATATGTTCAAAATTAACTTCTTAATCATAGAAATAACTTTCGACGATACAACGCCAACTGCCCTTAGATGATTTTAATTAATTGTTCATCTTAAATGTAGATCTAAGATAACTAATAAATTAATGTTCTATCACTAGGTAAGCAATACTTGTGAATATCATTAGTCATTGTGCAATATTGTAAATATTGAAATCTTGTTTATAAAGACCGTTTAATGATGTTTGATAGGGTTTTTGAAAAATTCAAAGTTGTTACGGAAATTAAAAAGTTGTTTTTAAATCTATCTGGATAATTATTTTTAAGTGTTTGTCTGAACAAAAGAGTTTTTAAATGAAATTATCTTAATGTAGCTTTGTCAAAAAACTCCTCTACAAAAAGGCGAAAGCAGAAGCCCTGGCAAATAGATTTAATGGTTTTAACCCGTATCAGATATAATTTTGAAGACTGCCTTGACACTCTACTAATGTAAAAGTAGGGAAGGTCGAGCCTTTTACCGATAGTACATTTAAATACATTTAACATTATAGAGTTTGTTGTAAAATAAGGGTCTTTAAACGTATAATTTACTTTTTCAAATATAAATGAACTTTGAACAAAACTAAGGTGTGAAGTCAAAAAGAAACTTAGGTAAGAATAAGATACAAGTTCGAGCTCTTTTTAGTTGCTCAATTTTTCTAAAGTGTGTTTATGAATTCTACGCATATTCCCATATATGTGTATGCAGTGTTTAAAAATGTTCGTCTAAGCTCAAGGCTCGAAGAAAATGACATGCCTCATGCTTAAGCAATAAAATAAACAATTAATTCTACGTTGATTGCCTAAGGATAGCGTAAGCGAGAAATAGTGTGCTTTTTTTTGGGCAAATAGTATTTTCTTCTTTTAAAATTTATGCTCAACAGATGCTTAACCATTGTTAAAACTTAAAAATTAAATAAATCCGACAAAAGATCACCAAATCCTAAATCTAGCCTTCGAACATAGCTTTCGCTACACACGAAAAAGACTATTGATTTATAGTATTTTTATTGAAAACTTAGAAGAATACATGTATTTTTATAAATTTTCAAAATATGTGTTATTTTATTTATTTATTGGTATATAATAATTAAATTAATATTAAAATTAAGAAAACGCTTCAATAAACTTAGGCTCGTAAAATTCGAGGTTTGACTTCTACGCTTTGCTATACCTCACGCCTTTTAGAACCTTGTGTATATGTATGTATCAGACTTGATCTCATGCCTACCGTAGGCGGGAGTTATAATGCCCATTGTAGGTGTGGCACAACCGTAGGCGGGAGTTATAATGCCCGCTGTAGGTGTGGCACATGTTGCCACACACACATAGCGGACACTTTAATTTCTGTGTACTATGGGCTAGAGATCAAACCAGATATATGTATATGTATAATAGTTGGAGAGAGAAAGATGCTTTAGTTAATAGTTGTGGGATTTCAGAGAAGGGTCCTTTTTGACGCTTGATTTGTCAAGTAGTTAGTTCAATATAAAGATTTAGTTTATAGTTGTGGGATTTCAAAGAAGGGTCCTTTTTCACACTTGGTTTGTCAAGTAGTTAGTTCAATGACGATAAAAAAAAGTCAAATGAGACTTAGCGTAAACATTAATCTTTGATGATACGCGCCTTGTTTCTTGTAATCGTAAAGAGACCAACTCATTTGAGATGTTCTGATTTGTTTATTTCTTAATTAAATGATTTATCTTTATATTTCATTTAAAAGACTTGCTTCAATCTCATTCATCCATAAACACGGAAACAAAATAGATAAACAAATTGAAAGTAATGGTGTAGATAGATAACTCACCAATCCAACTGCTAGTCGCCATGGCAAGACTTGGCCAGTTGCTTAAAGTCTCGACTCTTCCATCCTCATCAAATAACATGAAATTACTAATCACCTCTTCAATGGGTAAGCACTAACAAAATCTTAAACCTGTTTCATACTTCCAAACGACAGACATGATTTAAGGTTTCAACATTGTTTTGAAAAAAAACTGTTAAATTGTTTTGAGTTCATAAGAACTATTTTATCGTAATTTTGGATTGAAGAATGAAATCTTGTGTATATTTAATAGGCATGATGATCAAAGGAAGAATGCAGCAGAATCTAATCATTGGATTCATACAATAGTAATCATGATCGTATATCAAATCAATCATAAACCATTTGGATCATATGAGCAATGTAAACGATACACAACAATACATTACCAATCCAATACAATATCTCTATTGGATTAGAATTTAGAACCATGGTCATGAATCTCTCCCCCCGGACACCCTCAAAGGCACCCCAGGTCAAATCCTGCAGTCCCAAGGCCTAAAGGCACTCTAGTCAAATAAAGTGAAGAAACCCCGAGTACAATGTGCCATAAGGGTTATCAGCTTCAGCAGGATAGCATTAGAGGATAAAAATTCCAACAGACGAGAATCATCAGGACTCAACCCTGTTGTAGTTCAGCATCAGATGCCTGCAGAACTTCTTGTAGGAATCCTTGCAACAAGACATGTTTGGCTAAGTTTAAAAGTTACTTTAAAGCAACACTTTTTGAAAGTATTTAAGCTTAGTTATACGTCTACATTTGTTTGGCTAACTGAAACCGGAGAAGTTATGCCATCTTCAAAAAACTTGACATGACAGAGGTTTCCACCTGCTTCATCCGCAAACACTATCTTTTTCCTCTCCCTCTTAACTACATTCTTGGAAGCAGTGACACTATTCTGACTCAATTTCTGCAGTAAGAGTGTGATGCGACAAATTTTACTTATTCACTTATAGTCATAGATAAACTTACTTCGCAAGATATATAAACTAGAGGACACATACCATTATTTTACAAAAACGGTTGCAGTCCCTACTCATCATGGATAACCACTTTTTTGCTGTTTCTTCAACTTTGGTTGAGTTGTCAATGGCTGCTTTAACCTTCAAGATGAAATGGCATTATGGCATAAGTAGAAACATATCTAGGGCAGAGCTGGAGCTTCCAACCAAATCTAGCACATCCGTAAACTCAAACATAACCACAGGTTAATTCCAATTCCTTAAGGAATGAGAGCAAATGATGATGAAACTTTGGAAAGAACGTAGAGAGAATGTTCTAATATTAAAATCTTATAAAAATTGCCTCAACTGAGATAATGTAAGTCAGACTTCCAAAAAAAAAACAATGCAAGTGCAAAGACTTTAGAAGTCCATATTGAGATGCATAGTTATCAGTTTTTTTCATGGATGTACTTCAACCGGGCGCGTTTTACATTTACATATTGGCAAGTGCACATACAAATTGCATCTGGTTACATCTTTTACTGCTAGAAGAACTATTGTGAAGTAACCTGCTTAAAACCTTTTCCCATATACCTGGTTAGTATCAACTATGTTTCTTGTTTCATCTCTGATTGGAATATTAAATAAAAACTATTTGGTTTAACAGTAAACTGAAAATTGATTAATGTCAATTACTAACGGATGCAAAGGATTCAGATGAGGAACAAGGTATGAAAACCGAACACGGCAGCAAAGGGTAAGCTTTATGCTTAAAACAATACAGTTTGGATCTCTGAGAAAACATGTCCATTATACATACCTCTTCAGCATCATTTTTCAAAGAAGTGTTACGATATGCTTCAAAAAGCAATTTTTCTTCCACAATGTCCTTCATGACCTTCAACTCATTCATCAGTTTCATTGCAAGAGACTCAATGTCATGCATCTGCCGCTGTGAAAATGCAATAGCACTTTCTGAACAACCTTTAGTGGAGCAACCAGTGCTAAAGTTGGGTAAGGCACGAGAAAAGCGAGGGCCCTCGAGATTTCCTTTAGGTAAGGAAGCTTTGCAATTTTGTGACTTCTTCAGAATCTGTCTGGGGTTTATGAAGACTTTTCTCTGGCTACACACCACAGGTTCTCCTATACTTTCAGTTATTTTGGAATGCTCAATATCTGATCTCCTTGATGAAACATTCTCATTTTGTTTCTCTATCCAGAGCTTCCCCTTGCATTCTGGAACAATTAAAGAAACCAACTGTTAACATGATTTGAAAATTCAATGTAAAGAAATTTAAGATGGAAATTGATTTCCAAAGTCTCTCATGAAATCCTGATTATTTTTTTTCTTGTCAAGTTACGCCCTCAAGATGATTGCTAATTGCGTTTTGCGCACTTAATTATGCTACAAAATATGATTAATTGTTGATATAAATGCTTGACTATGGCTTAATTCGATATGAATTGTGTTTGTAGGCCTACTTTGATGGAATTAATGAAATGTGCGCGAAAAAAGGCAAAAATGACCAAAATGGAAAGTAATGAAAGTTCGGGGACTAAATTGTAATTATTCGTAAGTTGACCCGAACGATGAATCAAGCATGAAATCGCACTAAAAATCTAATTGTCAATAATACGGATGATTAGAG
>CAIGRF010200419.1:35694-58415 GCA_903798235.1 Fraxinus ornus | reverse complement strand
GGTGGGTCCCTCATGTGAGAGAGCCTGGACCGACCCTGTGAAGCAAAACCTGGCAGAGGAGCAAATTTCTAAATATAGTAGTTATGCTCAGACCATAAACTATCAAATCATCGCGAGGATATATAAGCGCGCACACTAGGAAACTTTGAAAACTCGAAATACATTATACATAGCTTCACTAGCTCTATAGCAGTTTGCTTCCAAACCTGTAAAAATATGGTTCTTCCTATCTGAAGGCTAGACGTTCCCGACTCTAATATAAAGTGAAGTCCAATATCGTGGCCTTAATAAAAATTACCGATTTCATTCTGTGTCTTGTTCTCTTAAGATCATAAAGGTGATCACTAGCCAAGAAAGCATAGCTAGGATCTGCACAACTTTCACAATGTATAAGCACATTTATACAGGTAGTAGCAAGTGTGAGAGACCCTCCCAGAGTACAAGGAAGGTCAAGTTGGGAGTAATTCTATTAGGTTCAGAAACAAGAAAGTAGAAGTGTGGAAATAGTTGAAAGATAGCTGAAGTTTTCTCCATTCATATTATGCTAAATGAAGAGCCTGTTTGGCTGGGCTTCTACTTCTTGTAGACTTCTTTAGATCAGCTTCCTTTAAAGTTCTTCTATCAAGACGACCACTTCCACAAAATTATTAAAGCATGTTCAAAAACAGCTTCTTAATCTCAAAAACCCTGCAAAACAGGCTCTAAAAAGACTTGTAATAGCTTCTTCAAGATTTCTCTCTTCTATCTAGCATATCCTGATAAACACGAGTGTTCTAATTTCTAAAAGCCACGAGATAAAGCTGTGTGTAATCCTAGCCTGAAGCCAAGGACCCTATATGAAGCAATAGAAATTACACAAGTTTATTTCACTCACATTTTGCCCATAAGAAATTTCTGTACCTGCATGACCATTAATCACATATCATAATCCTTCAAAAATAGGCTTCAAAATAAATCTCATGAATTCTGGTGAGATGATGATATCAACTTCTCCAAGCACAAAACCCTTTGTGCTCACCTGTAGTTTAATGTTTTAGTCATAAAAATTTTTGCAGTCGCAAATTCACAATTAATCAATTTATAAATGCTTAACCGTCTTCAACTAGACACCTGATTTCTAACAGGAAGAGAATTATTCGTGCTCTGAATTCGCACCAAAAGATAAGACATCATATGGAGATATATAGAACAAATTTGCGAACAAGCGTGTGATCAAGAATGTGAAATATCATAGCTAAAAACATGGAAGATAAGAAAGATGCAGGACGTTTTCCTGCTTGGCTAGTCAAACATGGGCCAATTCATAGATTATAAGGAATACACCAAACATATTTTACTTCAAACTTCGGTACATAAAGCTAGCAATTCGTTACAGAGAATGTAACAGTGGAATACAAAATCTAATAGCCCAGAAAGGCTTATTTCATACAAGTATATAGTATCAATATTAGGCCATCTCTATGCTCAAAGGAGAACTTCAATTCTCTCTTAAAAGCATACACGAAAGACTCAAGATCCTGCATACTAATCAACACCATCAAAGAGCAAAACTAGGAAAAATGGATGCTCTAGATAACATAATCAGACCATTCAGATATATGAGATGTATGGTCCATGGTCAAGCTAGGCAATTTATCTAGCTTAATGGGATTTTCCTTCCCTCCAATCAATTTAGCAGGGTTCCCTACAGCCGTAGTTCTAGCAGGCACCTGCTTTAGCACTACAGACCCTGCTCCAATCTTAGCTCCATCTTCAATTCTAACATTGCCCAAAACACATGTACCTGCCCCAATCAATACCCCATCTCCGATTTTCGGGTGCCGGTCCCCAGATACCTTACCGGTGCCCCCCAATGTCACATTATGCAAAATTGAAACATTATTCCCAATAACTGCTGTTTCTCCAATAACAACTCCAGTAGCATGATCAAGTAAAATCCCACTACCAATTTTCGCCCCCGGATGAATATCCACCGCGAACACCTCAGAAACCCTGTTCTGTATCAGCAGAGCCAGGATTTTCCTCCCCCTTAACCATAACTTATGTGCTACCCTATGAGCCTGGCAAGCTAGATATCCTTTGAAATTCAAGAAACAGTGCACATAACTAATACAAGCAGGGTCCCTCTCCTTAACTGCCATTAAATCATCTTTTACAGCTCTCATAATATCTTGATTCTCTGTGAGCAAACCTATGAAAAGATCATAAAGGCTTCCACTGGGCAGGCTAGAATTGCTCAATTTCATGGCCAGATGATTAGCCAAAGCACTTTCCATAGAATCAGGCAACAAAATTGAACTGAAATAATAATTTGACAATATGGGTTCTTGATCAATATCTGACCTGGCCTCATCCTTCATCAGCTTCCACAAATTATCTACATCTTCTTCATGATTAAAATTACCATTATCCCAAACTATGGGTGCACGCGTGTGGAGGGTATTCGACACTTTCCCTGAAATAGGGGCGCAAGAAACAATGTCAGCAGAATTGGGTCTACAATATTCAACATAATTTTGAAACACACGGTCATCAACATGAGTTCTGTTTGGTTTTGTCTGAGGAGGGGTTTCTGTGCTCGAAGTGCGCACACAAGTGCCCATGGCGAAGAACTCGACGGGCTTCAAAACGGATCGTATAAATGGTGATCCAAGAAAATTTGCGGAGACAGAAATGCGAGGCGCAAGAAAATGTGGACCGGTCGATAGGAAGTTACATAGAGAGGGAGACGTGTATAGCGAAAAAGCCCGAACTTTCATTGGAAAATGATATTTTTTCTTGGGCAAAATCGAAACTTTTGAGGAGAACAAAAAAAAAGTGGACGAATCAATTAGCGAATGTACCGAGAGGATGACGAGGTTGCGTGTAGTGGCAGAAGTATTTATGATACGCGTGGCAGCCAGGGATAATGGGTGACATATTGTTCATTAAAAAAAGTAAAAAAAAATAGTTGAATCCCTACCTTGAGGTCCTACCGTCCTGTCTCTAGAGCATTGTGAAAGAGGTAAATCGCGAGATGTGTCCCAGCAGGTCAGTGTACAAGAGCTATCATACTGGTGCCTACAAAAAATTCAATTCCAAACTTTGTTAGAGGTAGGAATCAAACTCTTACACTACGACTGTCAACTCAACTGAGACTACCTCGCTCATATCTTTTGTACCACTAAATTATGTCCCGGGGGCGACATATTGTACATTGGGTGGACGTTAAGTTGAGCTATCAAATTTACACATTTTTTTACAAATTGATAGAGATAACGACAAATTGAAATAAAAGTATCAAAATTTCTTCACTATTTAAAATCATCGTGCTTATGTAATGTGAGTTAATGACAAAAAGAAAATGGGAGAAAAATTTCGTTCGATTGGTGAGATTTTCACGACATCTGTCGGTATGCAAATTTGTAAGTTGGTCAACCAAATGAAAGATTTCTCTCAACTGTTTTCCCGCTATCCCACATTAAATAAGCACAAACATTTAAGTTTGGAAGAAATTTTGACTGTCTTACTTCAATTAATCGTCGACTCATTTATCTATAAAAAAAATTGTAAACGATAACTTACGATAGAATAAATCTAAGTAGACAACAATGGTTGACGACTGTGTTGTCAAAATCCTACCATGTGATGTAAAAAATTATTTTTTTAAAATGGATGGTTATGATAATATCAAGCAGAATGTTGACAACCAATATTGTACATGTAACATAGTCCTCTACGATAAGCATTTTTCATGTGCGAATCAAAACCAATAAGGAGAAATGGGTGGGAGTGGGCCAGTGGGGTGACGAGTGCGGTGACGGTTTTGTTTGTCTATTATGTTCACGTGCTCATCATCAAAATGCACTTTGATTCGATTAATGTTACGTAATTATCTCGTTGCGTCTTTGTAACTTTGCTTGTTTGGCTAAACCTAAGTTAAGTATGAATTAATTTCAAACATACTATTTTTTTCCCTTCGAAAAGGGCAGTCAACGTCAGATTTTTCGGCCAAATTAAGATTAAAAGCAGTAGTTTGAACACTAATAAAAGCAAATTCAAACACGCATGTAGATGTGTTAAAGTGAGAATTACGTTATTTAGCCCTTGTTTGGTCTGTAGATTAAAATCAGATTTTTAGTAAATTTTGATGAAAGTTAATGAAATTATTAAAAAGTTACGAATATCATAAAATATGTGATTAAAATTAATTGTTTACTTTTACTGCCCATGTTTGGACTAAAATCATATTTTTATTAAATTTTGATAAAAGTTAATGACAAATGTGGTTGAAAAGTCGTGATCCTATAAAAAATATTGTTAAAATTAATTGTTGACTTTAACTAAAATATTAAATCTATACCGAATTGGGCCTTTTTTTTTTTTTTTTTTAATTAGAAATCATTATCAATCTATATGACAGATTGTTTGTTATAACATGATAAAATTAATCAATGGAAGTGTATTTAATCGAAACTTTTAAAGACTTTTTTAAATAAGTGATTTTTGTGAACTTTGTAAACTTTTAAATGATTTCTAGGATTTGATAAGAATTAAAAAGAGCCTGTTTGTTGTGCATTATTTGCCTGACAAAATGAGAATTGTGACCGTTAAGATCCTACTTCAGCCACTTTTTTTGAATTTTCATCTCTATGACGGGGCCCAGGTTGGCCCACCAACGGTCAAAAAAATTCTGTAAACTTTCACACCCTCTTTTTGACATATCATCTGTATGTTAACCGTTATATGTAACTCTTTATATACAAGTAGCATTATTCTTATTTATATGGGTAAAATAAATCCCTAAGACAACAAAAACAATATTACTAAAAGAAAAGAAAACAATATTACTAATAAATGTCTTCTATCCCATTTCTATTAGAATTGTCCTACATCACACTCTGTAATGGAATACTAAACAGGATGACTTCGAGAATGCTACTTTCAATAGAAGACTAGTTTCGTGGAGTCACCTAACTTAAAAAGTCATGTTCTAAAAGGCGCGAAAATGCGCCGCCTAAGTGCGATGCGGGTCGAAAACGCGTTGAATTCGGCCTATGCGTGTAAAAATGCGTCTGATTCAAAAAGGCGGGATAATGCGCGCGCCTAGGCGACGCATTATCCCTCCTAATCCCCTTTTTTTTTGTAAAATTTTTTTTTTTGATATATTAANAAAATCTATTTTTTTTATATAAAAATATATTTAATACCTTAAAAATAATTAAAATAATATTAAAAGTACGAAACACATTATGACGCTTATTCTCCGCATTGACACGCTTAAGTTTGTGATTCTTGATTCTCGACCTCGACGCATTGCAACGCATTACGCATTTTAGAACACTGTTAAAAAGTGAGCTGCCATAAATGATTTATAAGGACTTCCGACACCCTCTCCATACAATCTGGTCTTAAGATGAATTGTGATTGTTACCATATATTCAGAACTCGAGTGACAAGACTCATAAGATGGGAATCCCTTGTGTTAAGCACAAAAATAGTACGTGTTTGATAAATCCACAACTAGGATATGTCATCATGTTAGACAACCCCAGACCACGTTACATAGACCCCAAGCATTTGTTTGTGGTAATATGTATCCAAAACCATCCTTGTACAGTTATACAAGCATATCTAAGATAAAACAGAAAAGGCAAGAAAAGTCCTAACAATTCTTTTGATTACTTTGAAGATGACTTGAAGTGTTCATACGGTTTTGGTTGTACTAAGAAATTACAGCTGATATAATGCCTCAAAATACCCTTGTCCTGATGTTCTTAAGGGCTTGCTCCCGTACTCTGGTCATGGAATAGGTGAAATAAATTAAACAGAAGGAAATTTGGGTGTTGAAAGAGGAATTACCCAAAGTTCCAACAGGAAAACACAGGTCACAAGTGAATACTGTTACCAATGACGGACACAAATACCAAATTAAAGACAATATTGTAGACCATAAACCAATAGACAGAATAGTAATTTACTTGCAAAGGCAGAGTAACATCAATGGAAAGTAAAAAAACACGACAGTTTTAACTATTATACAGAATATTATATCTGACTGAGTATTTTTCTGAATTCTGGTTTAAGTCTCACTTCCTAGGCTAGGGGAAATTGAAAGTCACCACGTAAAGCCGGGAACTAGTACTATCATTCAAAGCTTGACCTCAACATCGACGCCAGCAGGAAGGTCAAGCTGCATCAGTGAGTCTATTGTTTGGGCAGTTGGATAAAGAATGTCAATAAGGCGCTGATGAGTTCTAATTTCGAAATGGAACCTGGCGTCTTTGTGCACATGCGGAGATTTGAGAACACAATATATTCTCTTCTTGGTTGGTAATGGTACCGGACCCATGGTCTTTGCATTCGTTGTCTTTGCAGCATCCATAATCTGTTTGCACGAGTCTTCTATCAGGGGCACCCAGTAAGACCTCAGTTTTATTCTAATCTTCTGCTTAGGCGCCATCTGAGAACCAAAATATCATTTGGTAGATTATTCAAGTTGAAGCTTATAAAATTAGAAAGGACAAATATTTTAACATCAAATAAGAAAGAAAATGTCTCAATTTGAACAACAGTTTCAGTATTGTTTATGTAACACAAGGGATCAGCATTGTCAGCAAGAGCAAGATATTCAAGGTTAAAGAAGTGAATATAAAAATCTGATAAATGTTTCTTCAGGCACCTCAATTAACATTGCAGTCATATATCTATACATAGTAAAGACTAAAGGCCAGTTTGGCGAGCCTTTTGAAAAGTCAAAAACTGCTTGTGAGACTTAAAATTGCTTTTGAACCTAGATAATTTTTTTAAGTACTTTGTCGATAAAAGAGCTTTTAGAGGAAGTTTGCCTAACGTAGCTTTCTCATAAAGCTCTTCTACAAGAAGTAAAAGCAAAAGCCCTGAGAAACGACCCTAATTGAAGTTAATTTAGTCACTTATTTGTTTTCCTTAGGATGCTAATGCCACATAAAAATTTATTAAAAATCACAATAATCCCTAAGAGACTTTGAAATATCAGAAAGCTATGAAAGTTTCTTCCATGATGAAATATAAAAACTTATCTGGAAACCAATTCATATACCAGACAATTATTTTGCCCTAAATACTGATTCATTCAGTACCCAATACGAACTTATGAAGGCAAAAATATCAACATCCATGAAGAGCACCCAGTCGAAGCTCTTTCTTGCATAAATTCATTATATTTTTACTGGTCTACCTCACAGTAATTATGAGAAAGTAGATAATTGCAGTAGCAATACTATTAATATGCAATGTCACACGAACCAATTTGTCCTACTGCTGTAAGTCTTCAATTTAAGTAAAATCAATATTATTTAAAAAAAAACAGAAGCTACTAAGAAAAGAGAAGTTACTTTATCAGAATCTGCACCAACACTCAGCGTTGAAGCGGCAGGGGCCTCATCCTAAGAACCCACAAAACCCAAGAAGAAAATCCTTTCAATAATATGAAAAAAGGGTATTTATTAAATCAAAATATAAAGTCCACAAACCTCAGAAGCAACACTGGACTCCAGAACTTCAGGAACAGCGAAAATTCTGGAAGAGGAACCACGATAGATTTTCAGGGCATGTAACTTTGAGGAATTTGAGGAATGCGAAGAAAGCACAGAGAATTGGGGTCTGCCATTACAAATGGAGGAATTGGGTAAGGGCAAAAATGGTGCCGACAGTGAGGATAATGAAACTGAAGCCATTCTCACTCTAGAGCCCGAGTTTTGGTTTAGGGATGAGAGAAAGAGAGTGAGAAAGCTTTGCAAATTCTCACATTTATCCAGAAGTTATCGAGGGTGTAAATGATAATAATGCCTTTCTTTTGGACCTTTTTTACTTTACAAATATACAGTTAAATTGCATGTGTAAGTCCTCCATTTTTAATTTTAATGGTACTTTGGTTTTACAAATTAGAGTCTGTTTGGTAGAGATTAAAATCATATTAAAATTAAAAAATTAGTCGTTATTGTTGACTTTTATTAGACGAGGCACCTTGTAACGATAATATATTTCATTAGTTTACCTTATGCTTATTATCGATCGATTCAAAACAAAAGACAATTCGAAGAAAGCTTTAACTCTGAAAATTTGATACATCAAATAGCTTATTTAATTATTAATGATTAACAAAAACAGTAAATAATAATTGCTAGCACAGGGGGCGAACACCAGAAAATTTGACAAGATTTCAAATACCAGTTGCTCTCCATAATAGCTTAAGTAAGAAAAAAAATTAATTGACAGAAGTAAATATTTAAAACCTGAGAAATCAAAATACGTATTTACAAACAATATGATTTTACAACTAAAATAAAATCTTACGCTTGAAAAAAAAATTGCAACTTAAACTAATATTTACAAAGTGCAGTCCAAGTTGGCAAATTATAGCTAAGAGAAGTCAAGGGGCTAAGTATAGTTGCGACCATTAACATTTCGCATGTATGGCATTGTGTTATTTCTAGTGTCCGCACCATGAGGCTGTGTCAACGTACCACCAACTCCATGTGTGATCCCTGGTTCGATGACTCCTGCAAAGTTTCAATTCAGGTGCTCGCGACGGTGGAGCGGCTATGTACATCGCAACTCTCCATATAGGATCAATTTCAGTTTGATTGAACCTCATGTAATGCACATCATGCGGCCAAGCAAAGAAAAGAAAAGGCATTCTCTAAATTCTAATAAAATCTCTATTTATTTGTCTTTTTGACACTCGATTCTCCAAATTTCTTATACTGACAGTTGACTTGACTGTTAGAGTACTAAAAGCCGTGACTCCTTTTCTCGATCTGGTTATCTTGGTGCCTAAATGTTTGTGTTTGAGCGTGCTGGAAATGTACAGGGAGGGATGTGACAAAGATGTGTTAACAGTAATGGCGTGCATTTTTTGAGGTCAACCGCTTTCATAATTTTCCATCCGTTCTTCACATTTCCTACGCGAGGTTGTTTGTTAACTCGATGATATATCTCGGTAAGAGACAAACATAATAGAAGCAGTCATAAATAATTCTCAATTTCTTGCTCGAGTAGTTCGAGTGAGTCATATTGGACATGACTCTACGTTCGACTTATATTTCTCTATTTTTTTTTATTAAAAATCTTAATCAAATTTGCATGTTAAGATGTGATAAAATGTGAGTTAATAAATCCAGCTTAAGAGTTTAGAAATAAGTATAACCGTTATAAACCTCTTGGAATTTCATAACTACTCCTCAACAGTGCATCTTTCCTTTCAAAAAACTACCTCCATTAATTAATTAAACCCTCCTCTTTATTGGCATAAATTTCATGACTTAACCTTTCCTCTTTCAAATACTAATCCGTTCGTCTCATTCTCACTCCATCTTTGTATCCCATTACTTCTTTACTAACCTTAATATTATCGAGACTTTGAACTTTAATATAAACTGCAAGAGACATAAGAGCTTAGTCATAACACTTACGCTCCTATATTTATTGCTTTCACCTTTTTCTTACTCAACCACCTCTTCCAACTCCAAGAATTCCTGTGTCTTGAACCTTTGAGCAAAAAAAAAAAAAGAACATAAAACTTGTTTTTCGCAATGAATTTATTAAGTTTCAGTGCTTGGTTTCTGTGTTTTTTATTGTCATATGATGGAATTCGAGCGAGTTTCGCACAGTTGAACGGCAATGCAAAGAATTATATTACGTGGGATGACATGAAAATGGATGATTACAGGTTGCATATAAGAGATGAAGGGAATTGGAGTACTAAGGTTATTGTGGTTGACAAAAATGGCAGGGGAAATTCTTTTACAGTTCAAGGTGCAGTTGATATGGTGCCTGAAAATAATGCAGATAGAGTGAGAATTTACATTCTTCCCGGAGTTTACAGGTCTGTGTTTATGAGTCATTTTTTGAAAATTTCTGTTTTTTGTACACCAAGAAAATATTTTTCATGCATGCAGTTGTGCAATGTATTTTCGTGGGGTACTAAGATTAGGGACGTGGGTATTGTGGAAGTTACGTATATGTTGTGGGCTTTTTCCTATCACAATTTAAGGTTTAACTGAGTAACTGACAATCTTTTACATATTTTAAACAAAATGTGATGAAATTTTAACTATATAACACAGAAAAGGGAAATCCCAAGTAATTTTGTTCTTAATTTTCAATTCGCCGTGCAGTGAAAAGGTGTACATTCCAGCCTCTAAGCCGTATATTTCCTTCATTGGAGATCAGAATCGAGTATCTGAAACAGTTATAACATGGCACGACAAGGCTTCTGACAGGGATAAAAATGGAGCTGTACTAGGGACTTTTAATTCAGCCACTGCCACAATAGAATCTGATTACTTTGTTGCAACAGGGATCACTTTTGAGGTAGTATTTGCAGTAAATTAGGCTTCTTGAACATCATTATAACAATCAAATTTCAAAATTAGAATGTTTGTTTATGGCAGAATACAGTGTGTGCAGTGCCTGGAGGAGTTGATGGATACCAAGCTGTTGCCTTAAGAATTGCTGGCGACAAAGCTATGTTTTACAATGTTAAATTTCTGGGATCACAGGATACACTTTTGGATCAAACTGGATCACACTATTTTTACCAGTGTTTCATCCAAGGATCAACAGACTTTATTTTTGGCAATGCAAAATCTCTCTATCAGGTTTACATGTTAAACCATTTTCATAATTTCTTACTTTTCGAATTAATTCCTTCTTCTGAGTCGACTTTATAATGCTGAATTGAACAGGAGTGTACTCTACATGTTCTAGAGGATGGATATGCAGTAGCAGCTCAACACAGGAACTCTCCTAATGAAGATACAGGCTTTTCTTTCTTGAACTGTACAGTTAAGGGAAAAGGAAGAACTTTCTTGGGTAGAGCTTGGGGGGATTATTCGCGAGTTATATATTCGTACTGTGAATTCGATGCCATTGTAAGACCAGAAGGATGGAATGACTGGAGGAAACAATATAGAGACAAGTATTAAAATCTCTCATCTAATCTATTTTACATAGTGAAAAAACATTACAGATTTCTAATATGTAAATGGATCTTGTGCATGCAGTACCGTGGTATTTGGAGAATACGAGTGCAGAGGCCATGGAGCAGATAGAAGACAAAGGGTGCCGTGGTCTAAAGCTCTGAATTACATGGAAGCAAAGCCATTTTTGGGCACGCAATTCATAGGCGGAGAGCAGTGGCTAAGACTATAGTCGTTCGTTTTTTTTTACCAGTCTTAAAGGCAAACAACATCCTGTATTTTTCAGAAGTAGGCTTGTCGAAAAACAAATTCATGTAGTTTTCATTATCAGATTAGTTTTGTTGCGACTTTGGGATCATCCAGTACTAGGACAGTACTGGAAAAAGAAACGAAATCAAAGTCTTATCTACGTTCTGGGAACTAAACACGACCCTCATTCATTAGCCAAAGATCATCAAGATTTCACGATCCACTGCCCAAAAACCATAAGGTTATAAGACTCAAAATGAAAATAACTTTAGCAGAAAGCACCGAGATATAATTTGATTTGATCATTAATGGAAACGTAAAGGTTACTGATACTCGTTCAGACAGAGACAGCATAAGGTTACACCTAGAAATCCCAGGCAACAAAATACATTGGAACCTTCCAAATCCTGTACCTATCTTTATTTACAACTATCCTCGAACAATTGTAAAATCTCTCTGACTTCCAACTATGTTAAGGAACAAGGTGCTTCATTTTTGTTAATATTTGGTCACAACTTCCACTGGTGCTGCTTCATAAGTATGCTCGGAAGTTCCATGCATTCGCCATCTTTATTATCCTTGTGTCATCATCGATTAAAATATAAGAACAGTCTAAAACATTATAATCGTCAATTCTTGTTTTAAGCTTAGCCAAACATGGAATAAGAACAATTTGACTGTGCACTCTCAGAACTCACTGCTTAATCGAACATTACCATGTACTCAAGTAAAAAATATCAGTGGCAGTACAGACTCTTGTCGTAAAAATGCAGCATTAACTAAGTATCCCAAATCATTACAACGGCAATCACCCCGACACCCAACAACGCAGCCAGAAACTTATGGTGTGGTGTATCGACTGAAACCGGTTTTTGAGGCTTATAACCCTTGGACAGTAAATGGTTAATGGATACATAGATGAAAACCCCACAAGCCAGACCCATTGATATAGCATAAATCCAGTCTGCTACAGCACCCTGCGTCGTTTCATCTATTATAATTCCAATGGCAACACCGATTGGACTTGATATGGCGAATGCAAAAGCATAAGCTACACAAGATAAGAGGGGGCGATCTGGAATCATCCTAAGAAGAGCTATACCCATAGCAATTGCAGTGAATATCTTGTGCAGACAGACAGTCCAGAGGGCTCGCCAAGCATCTGCTCTTGTCTCGGCTACTCCAATTGCAATGCCCTCAAACACGGAATGAAAGCACAGTGCAACAATTAACAAGATGCTATCCCCGAGTGAAGTTGCACTTGTGAGGGAATGTTTAGCAAGATTTTCTTCGGCGCGAGTCTCAACCTAACAGAGAAAGCAGAAAAAATGTAATCAAAATTCACTAAGAACACCAAGGCAACGTTGAGGAATATGTGTGATCTCTCTGCTATCTCACCTGTGACTGCGACTGCGACTGGGAAGGTATTCTGTTAATGGAGCCTTTTTCATCGTGAGAACCTGCAGTGACGAAGAAAAATAGATAGAACATCTGAACTCAAGCAATGCATTGCTCTCACTCAAGCTTGATACGTAATTATGATTTTTCTTGAAAGGCAAACATGAAAAATATTAATTAGCCAACAATTTTGACGTAAAGCATAAATTTCATGATGTGGGACGCTTTCTGTTAGCTCAAAAGCCAATCAAATTCTTCTGGCATTGCATTGGAATGTTTGTTGGGGATATTGAATATTACCTACTATAGTCTTAAAGAAGAGAAAGAGCTAAAACTCCACATCGTGTAACAAACATGCCCACGAATCCAATTTCCTTCTTAAGACCCGTTTGGCCGCGCTTCTACTTCTCTTCTTCCACAAAATTATCCAAACATGTTCAAAATAGCTTCTTAGTCACAAAATCAGCATTTAACATTTCAAAACGACCTACTAAACGGTCTCAATAGTCTTGACACCATACAATTCCAACTTGCACTTCAATAATTACAAAATCCGAAATTTAACAAATTTCTTTGATTTCTTCCATGAATCCGATGCATACATATATCTATACAAACAACGTAAGCAGCAGAAAAAAATCACATACCTTGGATTTCAGTTTGATTATTAGCACAAATATTCTTCTGTTTCCCACAAACATAAGAAATAACACAATCAGCCAGCATAGTTAACAGATATCCAGCACTCGCCAACATAAATGCAAATGGGTATTCTTTTTCCGTCAAGTCACCAAATGTCTCATTAGAATCACTCAAGAAATGCATCAAAGCAGTCCCCAAGAAAACCCCACCAGCGAATTGCGTCCCAGTAACCAAAAAGCCCTCGTTCCACTTCATGAAGTAAGGCGAAATCCCCCCGACAAGAGTCCCAACAAACACCAGTATCAAGCACCATATTTTCACCAGAATCAGAGACCGAGATCTCAGGTTCGGCTTATCCACCGGAGAGCCGGAGTCGAAGTCGGAGTCATTATCTCCGCCGTGCGCGGAGGCGGAGACAACGAGGAGGAGTAGAGTGAAGAAGAGAATCAGAATATAGCGAGCCATTTATTTAGGGGCTTGAACATACACTATTCCGTCTCTCTTTATAGGGAGACTACTCTGCTCACAATCAGCGCGGGTAAAACAACAGAGGAAGTGTGTGTTCTGTGTGCAGCGGGTTAGTAAGAGAAACGAAGCATATGGAAAATTTCCTGTGAAAGAACGTACGATTTTGGGAGTGACAGTTAATTAACCAATAATAACGTTAACATTAACGTTTATAGTTTTTTAATTCTTGTGTGGGTCCAAATTCCATATTAATTATTACGATATATTGTCACCAAATTTTAATTGCAATTGATCTTCTTAAGTTTTGCCTATTGCAGCTTAATTGCCCCTTCAGGGCCCAATTTTTTTTTTTTTTTTAAATTTTCATTTTTTTTTTCGAGCTTATTTTTAACCACGTATTTCATAAAATTCACAATATTATCAACTTTTCAATTGCATATATCATTAAAGCCTTGTTTGAGTCATATTTTTTTCTCCTTAAAATGAAAAATATGACTGTTATCCATCACATCAATATTTAAATTCAAATTTTCTATCTCTTGTGTGGGACCCAATAACGACTATATTTTTCATTCTCATTTTCAAAAAAGTTAGCTCAAATAGGAGCTAAATTTTAATCTCCTTACAAAAAGGGGGGCATTGTTATAGAATTTGACCCTCAACCAAACGGTCCGAATCTTGAACAATACTCCATGATAAAAAGTTTTTTTTTATAAATTTTGATAAAATTTGAGCTAATTTATAGATGTAAGTTGATAAAAGCTTCGCCTAGATAATCAAGAAAGTGCCGAGCTAGATAAGATTCTTTTGTTATTCGTTCAACTTAGAATCTCTACAAAAAGTCGAACAAAACAAATGAAGAACCTATCTCATGGAATTATCTTAAATGAATAAAGAAGATTCTCAACCTACAAAATGTGTGAAACATCGATTGGTGAAAGCCCATCCACAAAGATTCTCCCTTTTCTTCCAAGCAATGTTATTCATCCCCACAGGGGTTACAACCTCAGTCTAGATGACGTTAATGTGGGATTGAATGATAGGTGAAATTAAATAAGTCATTCAATTTCACATTTCATTTAACCTATCATTTAGAGCCACCTAGATTGAAATTATAACTTCAGTGAGGATGAATAGCATTTTTGTTTTCTTCCCCTACAAAATACCTTAGTTTCGATAAACATCCAGTCAATTTATTTCTATAATCAGTCTCGGTCACTTGGCCAAAAAAGTGAAGGGGTAAAAACAACTATATATTGGACATGTCTATAGGTCCCGGAGAAAAGTGAAGGGGTAAAAACAATTATATATTGGACATGTCTATAGGTCCCGCCCCCCCTCCAATAGGGGGGCGCCAGCTGGCGCCCTGTCCAAGGTCCCGGTCGTTGAGCCGGGACCTTTGGCTTTTCCGTTATATATTTAACTTCAGGGACATTTTTGCAACTTCTGGAAAAGACAGGCCAAAATGTAGAAATAAAACCTCATGAAGCGTCCTTTTCGTTCCATAAATGCCTGAGCCTCCTACCCAAGACATACTTAAAGCAGTATCGAAAGTTTCCATTGCCTATCTAATTATAAAAACATTATAAATAAATCAGAACCACATATTATGTCTTGTCCAAAACAAAATTTCAAATCAACATCAACACATCTTCAAAGATGAAATGTTAATTGAATTTAATCAAGGCAAAAGAACTATGCAGTCTTCCCAATTGAGCCTCACAATACACAGTCAAATCTTCCATCCAAAATTTTGTATATTTACCTGAGGTTGAATAATAAACCTACGAAGAAAATGGCAGTTATTTTATGACATTCATAATCCACCCTCTTTCTTCATTTAAACGAATCGAGTTTCCAAAATTTCTGTTCATCTGATTCCACATAATTCTTAATATCGCCACAAACGACCACGCTGCTTTTGATCTTGCATTCGCCTGCACCATTGATGAGAATAAGTTGGTACACTATTTTATTTCAGAATATATTTGGAATATCATCATGGTAAACCAATACGTGATACAACAATGAAATAATCCACACAATATACTTCCACATTTTCAACCCTTTCATTCAAATTTTATTGACATGAGAAAGATCTTACACTATTGGAAACCCCACCTAGACCCTCCGATTTTTTACTTCCGTACTACACTGAGAAGACAAAGTTTAAAGTGACACCACTAGGATTCTAATTACGGGATATATGAAGATCTGAAGTGCTAAAACTTGGAGACATTCTTCAAATTGCTCTGGAGCATCCTATATGAGTTTTCAGAATCCAACTGCAAATTAAATAATTACTTTCTCAAGACACTAAATGGAAACTATACTGAAAATAAACCACCTTATGAGGCCAATGCCTTAGCTAAGTGATAAGAGCGAAGCCTTCATTTCGCTCTTACCGGGTTATTGACTTGGGTTCGAAGAGAGGAGACAAGTCGGATTCAAATTTAAAGAGAAGTGCGAAAAGAATTCTATTATGCTGTGTAATATGAGAAACTCAATTTGTTCCTACTTGGAACAGGGTATTGTGAGATTAACAATTAGAATACTGGTTTAAAACCACCAATATGAAAATGCAAGACTTTCAAGAAGAAGCGGTCATCAGAGGAGAAGTATTTTTCTTCATCCAGGAAATTTTCGCGTTACAATCAATATTAGACCAACATCACCCTTCTTCAAACAAGCTTATTTTAATCGAGATGGTCAACAAAGTTATCTGATTAGCACTCGTAAATACACTACCCAACAGACAAGAAAAGAATGGAAACACCAAAAACAAATTTCAAGAAGGACCAGCCCTAAAAAATGGATTCTGGAACAAAACCAAAAGCATTGTGATTTGTTCTTGTTGTCCAAAGTTGAGCAGCTCCTAGAGCTGGAAATACTGAATCCAGATAATAAGCAACAAAGAAACAGTTTATTAATGTGTACAGATAAATTAAAGACAATGACCTTTGATGCTCTTTGGATCGTTCTATGAACTCTTTTGAAATATCGAGTCCTTGATAAGAAGCTAGAACGGTTCGAACATCAGCTGGTGCATGTTTAGCAACATCTGCACTCAAACAATGAATACCAAAAATTGTAGTAGGAATGGCTTGTTAGGAACTAAATTTCACTTAATTAAATTAATATTGTACAACTGTACAAGTAGAATTCTTACATTCAAGGAAGGGAATAAGGTCTACAAGTGCAGTGTCTTCTGCTTCGCCTTGCCATGGTTTTATTGAAACGCAGTTTTCTGATTGAAGGCTACCTTCTAGAGCATGAGCACTAATATAAAGAACCTTTTTGGGATCTCTATTCAGCATCGAGAGGTCCTGCATTAGGAATAATGCATTGAATACAAAAAATGTTCATCCCATACCAACTACAGCTGCCAGGATGCAACATAAAGCAGCATACTGAAGACATAAATATGGCCTGTTTAACCTGTGAACCTCTAGGACCAGTCCTGATAGTACTGCTCATGGGCTGGTCCAAAAACAGACCAGCATACAAGAGTCAGGTTGGAATTAATGATTGAATCCATGGGTCAGATCAGATTTGCAAAGCCTGGCAGACCGGATGGATCACAGCCTACCCTGGCCCATGTTGATGATCAAAGAAATTTTCTTGGAAGGAGCATTTTCTCAACATATAAAAACATTGCAGATATTATCCTTCACTTCCACGTCAATAGGTATTCTTCCTCACAATTTGCAAGTGATGTCCACAATTTTATACTTCTATAAGCACTTGCAGATTTTGTTTAGAAGTATATAACTGTATATTTCCAAGAATCAAATAAGCTTCTTAATCTACAAAAGTCGAAGTATCTTGCATACCTCACAAGACTATATTGGTTTTTTTTGTAACATTTCTCATTATATTTAAACACTGTCTATGCTATAAATTTTATATTTATGAGTAAAAAACATACATCTTTTTCCTGGTTCTACACCTCCCTACATCTCAGTAAGTTTTAAATGGCATTCACATTTAAGGAACGACATTTTCAGAAAGTATTTCCTTATACCAAAGTTTGCTTGCATCCACAAGCAAATCTACAAACAAGCACAAGCCTCTAATATTTGGAAATTCTTTGAAAACGAGCAGAAAAATCAAGTAATTACTTACGAACTCTATAAACAAACGTACACATTTAGACCCAAAAGTGGTACAAATCATATAAAGTTTCTAGACAGAAATTTTTATACCAAACAAGTCCAAAAGATATAGAAATTTGATAGTATTTAAAACAGAAAACTGTAGGATCCTCACAATACATTATTGGTGAAAAACTAATTATATTTTTTGAAAGTTGAAGTTAAAATTTAATCAAGATACACTCAACCAGCCAACAGTATAGTTTTCTGGAAAGCAACTAGAAGTGATGCCAGACAAATTTTAGAAGCTGAAGAAGTTATACTTCCTAATTCTTCTTGATTCCTTTATTTGGGATGAAATGGATCATTTACATTGCATTTGTATTCATTTGCTTAGTAAGCCATGAATTTATCCCTTTGATTTTTAACTCCCATGAATAAGTTACGATTTTCGGAATTTCCTTTCAAGGCATGATGTGTGTTATAAAATATATGCACGGCATAGTAAATACGACTTTCTGAGAAGCAACAGGGTTGACCTACCTTAAAGTGTGTGCCATTAACAAATCTTGTTGCTCCACGTGAAAGTCTATACCGGATACAGTTCTTTGGATCCAAACTGTCAACCACCGGTTCAACATCCTGCAAGTTCCATGTCAGACAGTTTAGCAAATACAATAAGTTAAGAAACTAACAAATTTCCATAAGGGAAAATCATACCATAGTCGGTTTGTTGGAAAAAATTACGATTTCATAAAACTGAGCCAAATGCTCCAGAAAGGCATCAACACCAGGTCTTTTAAATGTTCTCCATCCCCGCTCTCTCTTCAAAGGGAGGAATACGAAGAATAAGATAAATTCACGAGTTCCAATCAATTAAAATTTGTACAACGCAACAAACCAAAAACAGAGCATATTGTATTTTAGAAAGAAGAGAGGTTTTGAATGGAGAATAACTATTTGCTATAATATTGAAGCATGAAAGCATATATGCCAAAATATGAAATCTGAGAAATTCACCTATGTGCAACTTAAACCAAACAAGTTAGACGAAAGAAGAAAAAAAAAATTGATCATGGGAGTCGTACCTTCCAATCACAATATACCAATGTCTCGTCTAAATCAAGAACAAGGGTAAAAACATGCTGCTCCAAGGGGTGCATATCAGGCAGGAGCTTGTCTGAATTTGGTTCTGTAAAACCCTATGATGAAGCAAGAAGATACTGAATAAATTTTGACAAGGATATTTAACAAATAAAAGAAAAAGGTATTCACTGAAATTGTGAAAGAAATAGTTGTAAAGAGGCACTTACTCGAACGTGTTCTTCAGTTAACCTTCTCAAGTCAATGTAAAGGTCAACCAACTTAGTAGGAACTGCGATAATGTAAAAAACCGGGAAAGTTTATCATTTGAAAGATGACAAATAATCTTACAGCGATTAACTGTCAAATAATCATAAGCATATAAAAGGGGCAATGAATAAGTTTTAAATCCTTTACCCAGCTAAATGGTACAGGGAAAAAAAAAAAAAAAAAATCCCACCTGCCATTACAGAAGCGCTTAAATAAGCTTCAAATTTCTGCATAATTTGCAACAGAAAGTTGTTAATCCTTCTTGCTTTCAAACAATACTACAGTTAAGAGAATGTATGCTTCTGGACTTAGCAGAACTTCCAAAATAATTAGAACCAAGAGAGATCGTTAAAGCGAACACTCACAAAATGCAGTTTATGATAAAGCAATATAGCAGAGTGATGCACCTATGGATGATGTCTGCAAATTTATTACGACATCACAACTTTTGATGGAAGGAATGATATGAAAGATTTCTCACATCAGCTCCTTCTCCATGATGCTCTCATGTTGACTATTACACACACAAAAAACAAGTACCGGAGTGTTGTCAGACTCACGTCAAAAGAAGATGAGGCATTTCCAATGGAGTGATTTGCAGATGCTCGGAAGGCCTTTGTCTTATGATCTATTTCATCCAACGAGTATGCTGCAAATAAGGGAATGTCACATTTTTCAACTTTTTACTGGAATGTTGGGTTAACAATAGCAGGCAAATAACTTAAGAATCGTTTTAGATGATTTCAGAACACGGCATACTTATGGTAGCACACGCAGTGACATGCGCATATATATATATATATACACACACACGAAAGGATGATGCCACATGCGGCAAATTTAAATTCAGAACTTTGGCACTAATTTATAAGCTAAAAAAAACACCCTCAATCGAAAATTTGCATCTCATATAGAATGGAGAGGCCTCATGAAACAAGTAGACTTCCACTCAAAAAGAAACGACTTCTTTAAAACACCATTCTACAAAATGGAATGCTGAAAGAATCATGCGACTACATAGACGCTAAGATGAGACATGCTTCTGATTAATGGTGTCAATTATAGTTGTTACGCCTCTTCCACTGATGCTCCAAATCACCTCCACATGGCAGCCAATTACAAGTCAATCAGGCCCACACTCTACATCAAAGGCCAAGGTGGGACCATGCCGAGGTGATTGATCACTTCATCCAATGTGCCTTGGGAGGCAACCCTTCGTGGTCAGAGTTGAGGTGTTGCGTCTGCTGCCATGAACATGTCCAAAGCGACTAGCCTCATAACTGATAGAAAGCATCTTTTAATACCACTTCTTTTAAGGAAATCTTTTGGACAAATTTATAATTGATTGATGTGACATCTTTACAATAGACCCCTAAATGTCAAGTCCTAAGTCTACTTCAGAAAACATTAATTACTTCATTAAATGCCCGCCAACCTATGATTGATGGATTGATACGTAGAAGGAGATGCCTCGATCACGAAATGAGACCATGTGCCTTCTCATCTAATGGTAAGTATTTCTCATCTACTACTATAAAAGCTCACACATTATACCATTTGAAGGTAATGCAACCTTACACATATAAATCGTGAACTCTCTCTCTCTCTCTTGGCTTGCGCATTAAGCGCGTCCTCCACACCCATTATATTTCTTTCTGTTGACTAAATAGACTATCGGGGGTGCTCACGGCTACCTCCCACCACCGGAGAAGGCCATGGGAGACTAACGGTTGTCCAAGTACATAGAAAAGGAGCTTACGTGTACATGAGTTGGTCTGGATCTGTTGGCCATACAAAAATCGAGGTAAACAATAATAGCACTTTTCCA
This sequence comes from Fraxinus ornus, assembly GCA_903798235.1. Classification (NCBI taxonomy): domain Eukaryota; kingdom Viridiplantae; phylum Streptophyta; class Magnoliopsida; order Lamiales; family Oleaceae; genus Fraxinus; species Fraxinus ornus. Next base: position 37,440 of record CAIGRF010200419.1, on the reverse strand, counting down.
CTGTTTCAATACACTCATTCTAATTGTCCCCGGGCGGTCAACAACTGTATATCAATTAATATACATCTATACGGAATCATAATAAAAATTGAAACATCACCTTTCTAATGAATTTATATCAATATAATGGAATCAGAACGCGAATGGCATTACTCGATAAAAACAAAGTCGCTATAAATATCGATTCCAAAAAGTATTGAGAAATTAGAAATCAACCCAAGAGGTGAAAGGATGCAAACCGTAGGTGGCATAGCCTGCAGTGGCAACACCGCCCGTGAGTGCAGCAAAGAGGCCATACTTAAGAAAGTGCCACGACGACTTCTTCTCAGCTCCGGCGGCTGGAGGCGGCTGCGTCGGAGAACTCGGAGGCTGATCCTTGAGGATTCTGGAAGAGGAGATGATTGATTCTTTCGAAGGTCCTGTGGTGACGCTCGAGAAAAACCGGTTGATATTTATCGAATTGGTTAAGAACATACGCATTTGAGATCTAACTAATGCAGACATTATTGATTATTTTGCGATCGAATTCGAGGAAGTAGGGTTTTTTCTTTTGATCTTTTTTTTCTGCAGGGCTTTTGAGCTTTGAGAGCTACGCCGATACTCCGGGACAGAATAATGGAATGGTTAATATAAATATTGGTTTTGATTGCAGTGGTATAGTATTTATGCTTTTTAAATTTTCTTTCCATATTTTTATTCTGAATCTTTAAGGAAACATTACATCGATCCAAAATTAATAAAATTAAATAATACACCTAATTAATACTTTAAATTAACTCTAATTAATACGCTGCAACGCCCGGACTCGATGAAAAAAAGTCATTATGCTGAAATAACAAAACACTAACCATCATTGTTGGAAGCGTGGCGTTCCGTAAAAAATCACCACCGATTAATACCGTCACCACCATTAGAGACTCGAACCATGGATGAAGAAGGCACCGACACCATTAGAAACTCGAACTATTTTTGAAGAAAACGTCAAAACCATTCTGACTTTGTTTAAGTTTTTAGGGATTTTTCATTTTGTGTGTGTGTGTGTTGTGTGTAATATGAATTTCCACAACCCTGAGGGGTGACTCAATTGGTTAGGTATTGAGTTTGCTCTCCAATGGTTACCAGTTCGAGTCTCCTCAGGACCACTGAGGTGAGTACCCGACTATAAATTTCAGGTCCTGTAGAATTAGTCGAGGTGCGCGCAAGCTGGCACGCTTTGACAGCCATTTTTATGGTTTTGTAATTCCATGTCATGCTGCTGTATTAATTCCCTTTTTTCATCCTTATTTAAAATTTTGTTGTGTTGTCATGGATCAATTTTACTGACAATTTGAGTACACTCCATTTATATACCCCTTTCTTGTGTTTAAATTCCACCTCCAATTGATGAGATGAACAAAGCTGATGTCACTAGCCACTTTGTGGAGTTTCTTGGAATGCAACTTGTGTCTTAGTTGCGAGTTAGTTTTAGGGTTAATTAATCAATTATCAACATTTACCTCTAATTAATACTTACTCACCCAAAAATTAAAAGGTTACTCATTGTTCACCCAAATTTAAACAAAGTTATCCATCTATCACTCGCATCAATTTCTTCCATCTAGTTGGGCAAAAAAAATCTACGTGGCTGATGAAGATCATACGTGGCAACTGACGGTGTTATAAATTGTCAGGTTGAAAAATCCTATGTTGGAAAAGCAGCTTATTTTCCAAGAAGTAGAAATGCAAAAAAAAAAAAAAAAAAAAAAA
>CAIGRF010200419.1:11677-26857 GCA_903798235.1 Fraxinus ornus | reverse complement strand
TTATTTATTTTATTTTTTACGGTATGTCTAGTAGACAAATTGGAAAACTAATGGGGGTGTCCTCAACTAAAATTTTGGTGAATTTTAAAAGATTTTAAATCTTAATGAATTTCTTGAATTTGAATATATTTTCACAAATTTCATAAGAATTTCATTAAATATGGTGAGATTTCAAAAGATTTGATTATATGTATTTTTAAGCTTGAAATCCATCTAAATCTTTTAAAATCTATCCATTAATAAAATCTTTACAAACCTACCAATTACCGATAATATCTAAATTTTGAAGGATTTCATTAAAATTCCACTTGTGGACGTCTAAATTTTAATGAATTTCATTAAAATCTCAAAATTTCGAAAGATTTTTAAAACCCATCACAATTTCAATTGATGACACACCCCTAAATTTCGATACCGAAAAGATGAGAATTCGGAAGGTGTTTTTGGCTTCTGTTTTATTGGTTACGATTTTTGGAGTAGCTGCACATTGAGTGTTTTCCCAATTTGGTTCAGTTGTCTTCTCTATTGCCCCAGAAGGAAAATAACTTGAAAAAATAAAATTACCAAGGTAATTTGCTCACCTTAGGATTTTTCATTTCATCTCCTTTTTTTGCTCTTTCCCTATAATTTTTCTTTCTTATTTTATGAGACATTCATAGGTTTGATAATCTCTGCAGATTTTGTTATCAGTAGCCAAGCAATTTGGGAAATCTTATTTGACACACATCATGTTTCTTGTGTTTTTGGTCGCAGTTGATGAAAATGCTGCTTTCAAATTCTTCCTATCCACTGCAGTCGAGAATAAAAGGCAATTGTTTTTTCTGAACAATTACCAATACTGGTATCTAGTAGTAACTGTATCTTAGGCATTGTTTCTTACACGACATGTTCGAGACCCCAAACTTTAGTGGCTGAGAGACTTGCTACAATGTGTGTCCTTGCTAGGACACACAAGCCAGCATGAAAAGAATTAACCCAGTACTTGAGGAATCTGTTCATACCAAGTTCTGGACTGGGAGGTCAGCCGACAAAGCATGAGATTATCAATTCTGTTCGTTTTATTTGGTTAGTATAGTCGGATTAATTTTCAAATCATTGAGATTGTATGTTGACTTCAATTATTTGTGTATTGAGTTTTAGCATTTATACCATGCAACATCTTTGAAGAACATCATGTTATGATATTTAACATTCTCTATGAATTTGTTGTGAGTTTTGACATTAAAATTTCAAAATCAGTGCAGCCCATTTTTTTGAAAGATATTGTTAGTCCTCTTTACTTAAAATATCAGTCATTTCCTTATAATTTTATGGTTGCTTTTAATACTTACTTAGGTGTCATATATTGATGCAAATGTTGCGTCAACTCATGTATTGCCTGCTCTTGTAACTCATAGTTCCGACCAAAACTTGAATGTGAAATATGCCAACATTGTAATGATTTTGTGTTTGATTCTGTTTATAATGGGAACAGATAATTAAGTGATTTATAACACCTTGCTCTGATAAAGTAGATTAATGGTCTTGACAGGAAAATTTCACTACCGATATCAACTTAAAGAGGTTTGATTTGCCAATCATCAGAAGCCAACTTCTAGGTTTCTCCAGGCTAATAATTGCAAAATATTGTGATGAGATGACATTTAGTTGGCTAATATTTGATGATATAGCTCAAATATAGGCACTATCTAGACATGGCATTTTGGCAAATTTAGAGATGATAAAAAAGTTCGAGCGGATGGGGCTTGGCCCGTAAAAAGCTCGAGCAGGCCCGACTGGGGCTCGGTCACACCGATCCCCATTTTGGGGAGTCCGCCCGAGCCGGGCTGGCCCATTTATTATAAAAAAAATTAAAATGCAATTAAAGTTGCCTGCTGCTAGCAGGCACAACTAGTTGTAGCTGCCTGGTGCAGCAGACAACATATAAAAAAAACATAACAAACAAAAAAACTTGAGCCGGCTCGATCGAGCCTCAAATTTTTTTTGCTAGGCTCGGCTCGGATCAGGCCCAAAAAAGCTCGAGCTGAGCCAGAGCTTTTTTTTTCCCGGCTCGGCTCGTTGACATAATTAGTCAAATCCTTTGAAAATATTCATAATTGATGCCGCCATGTAGCCCATGTTTGGTACAATCAAAATTTTCATTTTTACTCTTCTATTCATTTTCAACTACACATTCCACATTCTTCAATAAAATAATATTTTTCATTACATTAATAATTTTTCCTTCTTTTTCAATCACACATTCTCCATCAATTTTTTATTCTAAAATACATTCTTCTAAAATAACGTGGCTCAAACACACCCTATAATTGCCAAATGTGCCCAAAAAAAATAAGATTTAGAAATTTATTATTAATTAGTTTTTTTTTTTGGAAAAGGTAAGTGTAATTATTAATTAGTTGATAAGCACAAACAAATAAAATTACCTTTTTATTTCAAATGTTGAATTACAATTTCTGAATCACTATTCACCAAGATGAAATTAGTTAGTGTAATCCGGGTCCTGGTCACACCACTTTCAAATTAGAGATATATTTAGCTTTGCTAAAATCAGATTTTTAACACTTTTTTGACACAATTGCGACACTATTAATAACCCCATGTTTAGAACTGAAGAATAATGCCACCGTGGGTATGTATATATATGCACACGAACACCTAGGGGTCGACATGGGTTATGTTGGGTCGGTTTTTGCCTCAACACAAATCCAACCCAGTATGATCGGCTTGATCGAAATTTAACTCAACATAACCCGTGTAAAGGTTGAAATTCAACCCAACCAGGGTTGGTCGGTTTGGGACAATTTGTCGACAAAGATTAAGTCGTCCAATTTTCTATTATAATAAATTCAAATAGACAAGATTAAATAGTAAGTAAATAAATAAATAAAATTATCTATTATCTTATTCAATCCTCATTAACTGAGCTTATAAAGAATAAAGTGCACCAACATAATTACAATTAGTCTATCCATTCATATTCAGGTCGAGTTGGTCGGTTTGGGACAACTTATCAACAAAGATTAAAGTCATCCAATTTTCTATTATACTAAATTCGAATAGACAAGATTAAATAGTAAGTAAATAAATAAATAAAATTATTTATTATCTTATTCAATTCTCATTAGCCGAGCATACAAAAAACAAAGTGCATTTTTTTTAAAGTATGCGGGTTGGGATGTGCAGGTTTATTCGATTTTCGTGGATTAACCCATAATTCGACCCAACTCAACAAAACTCACCTGCACAACCAAAAAATCGAACTCACTTAAAAATGATAGAAAAATCGACCCAAACCGGTCGGGTTGGTTCGATTTTGGCGGGTTCAGTCGAATTTTGCCCACCCCTGAGCACACCTTTGTAAATGTTTGAAAAATTATGCGATGTCAAGTCGAGTAAGTTTTAGTGGCTAATAATGAACAATGTAATGTAACATTGGTGTTTAGCAACGATTTAGTGACAACGTTGTAGCATTAAATGATAAGCTCGTCCTTATTTAGACAGGCATATTACTTGATGTTATGACGTTATCGAGCATACTAATACTATACATGATGCGGCATAACGCTTTTCGATTAAAAATAATTATTTGTTGATAGACACGAAGATCACACTTAACACGTGTCCGATGTAGCTAAAAAATCAATTTTTTAGTGAATTTTATAATAAAAGTTAATGAAATGCGTAATTAATAAGTTAATAAAAATTGCGGATCTTACAAAATATTTGATTAAAATTGATTGTTGGCTCTATCTCGAATTTTTAATAAAATTTTAAGCTACACCAAACAGTAGCCTACCATAATGTGGGGTTGAATTGGACACGTTGACACATCAAAACCCTAAGTAAACTCAAAAGGGTACCCCTTCCACATGGCAACCTTGTACACCCACAAAACTCCCATTGGGGTAGTTGGATGCCCTAATCTCATCACGTTTGGCAATTCTTGGCAGCCATGAGAATTGAAACTTCTGCTAATCCACTAATTTTTTTTTTATTACAAACTAATCAAGGTTATTTCGGTCATAACACAAGAATTCTACGTCTATATATTGAAATTAGAGTGTTATGAATCCTACGTCTATGTATTGAATATGGGGTATCAAAAACTGAGGAAAACGATGAGTAAATTTAAGAAGATTATACTCTCGGTATCTTTAGTTTCCATAATTATGAGTTCATTGAAATTTTACTTTTCTTCAATTCCATTAATCCATCTTCTGGACATTGCATTAAACAAAAACTGCATATTTCTGATTTGCAATGGGCTGTTGGTGTTTGTTGCAAAAACATCTGGCGGCTCGGTTCGTTCTTCATCTGGTTTTGATCATATTGAGTTTTTGCAGAGGAAGATTGGCGGATGTTTGCAGCCAACTCTCGAGACAGAAGAACCCAGCAGCTTGTTGATTAAAGATGATGAAGAAAACGAAGAACTAAAGGAAGGATATGAAGCAGAAGCATCAAAAGAAGAAGAAGTAGTTGAAGAATGCTTGTGTGAAGAGGAAAAGAAACTCAAAAACTCGGTTATGGAAGATTTGGAAGGCAACGGAGGAGGGGAAAATTGTAACATCGAAGACGAAGAAAATGAGAACAAGTCTGAAATTGGGTGCTTGTGTGTAGATGAAAAGAAACTCGCAAACTTGGTTATGGAAGAATTAGAGGGCGACGGCCGTGGTGACGGAGGAGGATGCGAAAATTGTAACATCGAAGATGCAAACGAGTCGGAAATACGGTTACTATTTGATGAAGAAGAAGAAGAAGAAGAAAGCATGGAGATGTTGAGTACCGAAGAGTTGAACAAGAAGTTCGATGATTTCATACGACGGACGAAGGAAGATATTAGGATGGGCAGAAATAATTATAATGGTCAAGTAAATTATAATTACGACATTAATTTGTATGACAAGAATTGGCCTATCATTATAGTGATTTAATTTAATTTTTTTTTTCTTCTTTTAGAGAATAATAAATAATTAACCATTTAGGGTTGTGTTTTTTGAATCTTTGATAGTTGTTAAACTTGTTTATCGCCATTTTTTTAACTCTATGTTGCATTTACATTCTTTCCTCTGTATATTATTTATAGATATAGAAGTAGTGTTGTAAACATATTTCGTTAATTGCACGATTGATGTAGATCGATTTTGTGACAATCGAATTTATGAAAAGTGACTTTCTAGATATTGTGTGATTAAAAAGTAGAAAAGAAATTATGGGTTTACGTGTAAAATTATTGTACTGGATGAGTTAAAAAAATAAAATTTTAAAAAATCCCTACCAAGTTCTAAGAGTTATTTACACAATGATATTTACTAAATTAACCCACAAAAGGGTTCTAATTTTTTAAGAGTTCATAGAGTAACTTGTAATAATTTCTCATTCTTCATCAATTTTCATGTATAAATTTGCATAATGAAATTGTTGATTTCTTGAATAGGTAAGTGATTATAGGTTAAGTAATTGATTTCTTTCCTTTTAACCTACCCAATTTTATCACAAAATATAGGGTGAATCAATTTTTAAGTTATTTTATTTTGTTACATTAGTATAACAAATTTCGAGTGAATATTATTAATTGCTTGTAAAGGATAATTTAAAAATCCTTATAAATTTAGGTGTTCTCGATTCAGATTTTAATGAAATTTATTAAAATTTAGGTGTTCACAATTGAGATTTCAATGAAATTTAATGAAATCTTTTAAAATTTAGGTATCCTCAATAACTAATGAATTTATAAAAAAATTATTAATACAATAATTTTAAAAAATTTGGATGGATTTGAATCTTAAAAGTACATATAACCAAATCTTTTAAAATTTCACCATATTTGATGAGATTCTTATGAAATTCTAGAAAATCTATTCAAATTTACGAAATTCATTAGGATTTATAATATTTTAAAATCTATCAAAATCTTAGTCGAAAACACCTCGTAAAGTTAAAGTTAACAATTAGTTTTAATCATAAATTTTACGGAACTTATAATTTTTATCGGCTTTTTAACTACGTATCTCATCAAATTTTATCAAAAGCTATTAAATTTTTATCAAAATCTTTTTTCAAACGGCCCCTCAAATTTAAACTTAACCAAGGACAAATGATTTACTTACACGAAGAAATTATTAAATATTGACTAACATTGATTTTTTTTTTTTATTTTTTTTTTTTTTTAAATCTGAGACCGGACAATAAAGGACCGCACAAAAACTGATTAAAGTCAATGAAACATTCAAATTATAAAATATGGAAATCTAGAAGATGTTGTCAAGTAAATCTTGTTTTCTCCATTTCTACTGGAGGGGTATGATATACAATTATATTGTCGTGATCCGTGTCACTATAGTTTAATTTCTACAAAACATCATGAGTGTAAGGATAAACATTGATGATTGCCTTTTTATTGTTAAAACTTGACTAGAGGTGTTTCACCGTTACTCGATCTTCTTCTGGCTCCATCGTGTAAAAGTCAAAAAAAAAAATTTGGAATGTTGTTTGAATCATTCCTTTTTCTTTTATGACTCAAGTGTCCAAGTTTCGACCGATTAATTCTGAGGAGTGACGGTTTTCCTCTCTGGTTCGCCATTCGTGTTAATCTGGATATGATCACAACTTTAATCCAGATGTGATCACAGCTTATACACACTTAGGCCAGACATTCCAACGTTCTCCTTCTTGTGGACCTCTGTATTCTAACATTTAAATGTTGCTTTCCAGCTACCACGGGGATACGAACATTCGATGCTCTGTAGAGAACCCACCTGCTTTACCACTGCGTCATGCCCTTGGGAGCTGAATCGTCCCATTTTTATTTGTGTAGTTGTTTGATTAGGAATTGGATATTTGTATAGAACGTCAATCTCCTTTTCCAAAGCTTAGCATGTTGATCGACCTTAATCTGCACAAAAAATGATATAGCAAGGTTCCGAAGTGTGAAAGTTGTTCATCAAAAAAGCAGTGAATTGCCTAAAACGAATGTTATTTGTCTAGGGATCCTTGGGGTAATTATTCAATGGACGATTAAATTGAGAAAGTATTTAGGTTTTTACAAAAAAATAGTGCTTATGATCGACTCCGTTTGGTTAATTTTGAGATAAGTACGGGATTTATGAGATTATCACCAAATTTTATTATAGAAGCTTTGTTTAAGGTGACATTGATATTCCGTGTGCGACCTTTCTTCTAAGTTTAGTCAATCATATTTTGGAAGAACGTATTCTGGAATAGTAGATTGATAGAGAATGTGTGGTTAAAAAATAAGGAAACGTTATTGATGTGATGAAAAATATTATTTTATTGAAGAATGTGTGGTTAAAAATGAGTAGAAGAATGAGAATGAAAATTTTTACGTGTACCAAATAAGAGCAGAATAATGAATCAAAAACCCTAATGTAGATCCACTTCTTCGATGGTATTAAATGAAGATCGAAAACATCTTCAGCCTGTCTGATTGGACTTTTGAAAAGTCAAAAACTATTTTTAAGACTAGGAATCTATTTTCTAACATGTTTCAATAATTTTCTGAAAGTACTTTATTCGATTAGAAGGGCTTTTATACGATATTGGTTTGACTATAATTTCCTCAAATAGCTCTTTTATAATAAGTAAAAGCAAAAATACAAATCTTACAAAAATAGCCCTTCCTCGCACATGTGGGTATGCATATTGAAGCAGCCAAGAACTAGATGCTCGATTTTCCAAGATTTCTTCATTGAATTCTAAAGTGTCCAATGCTTCATGTTATGTCGTGTGATATCATTACACGTCTGACATAAAATATTGAACAAAGATCGACGATGAATTTACGAACATAGAATTTTAGAGAAGATGGAATTGCAATGATTTGGTCGGACGACCAGCATTTAAAATGATAAATATAGTTTAATGTTTCAAACGTTAATTATTACAAGAATTATTTACCATAGTTTAATTGGTTAACACAAGCCAGGTTGCATGATTGATAGATGGGGGAAATGGTGAAAAATTTGGAATTGAACAACGGATAATTGGTAGGTTCTTTAATGCATTGATGACTTGATGTACACGTTAATAAAAAAAAATGCAATAAATTTGTGACAATCACACAACGTTTTTAGCCACTAGTACAATTAATTATGATGTCGAAGAATATTAACAAGAATTTTATACATTTCATATTTCTATTGGACGATAATATGACCGACCAAACCGCAAACATCTTTCATGCTTCAAAATAAAGTCGTAGCTATAGTCGATCTGATCTGATTGAGTGGTTTAAAAATAATCATCCCTTTAGTCAGTGACGAAGGCATTGGTGGAAATATGGAAAATAAAAATATATGAATTATTTTTATTAATATTATTAGATTTTGTGTAAAAGCTGAAAATATTAAAAACCAACTTCCATTTTTTAATATATTTTTTTATTTTACTAAATTTGAAAAATCAAGGTATTGGGAAAAAAAAATCAATAACATAAAAGTTTGAGTACATCGTCCTTAAGTTCACTAAATCCAAGGAACTCTATTGTGGAAAAAAATAGCAATTCAGAAGAAAATTCAGTCCATCCAATCTTGAGATTGTGATTATGTGATTCGATAGGTTGTAATGTTTTTCTTCAACCTTTCACAAATAAAAGGCTCGAGCCCTACACAAACAAGATCTCGAGTCAAAAAGTGAGAAATTAATAATTCTCCCCCTATGTTTTTTCTAACTTAAAACAAGAATGAATGATGCATTTGGTATATAATACTCAACTAAATTAAACTGTATAATTTCTTTACTGTCTTCAAGCCGTTTTCTGTTTTCGATTTTTCAAAACAACGAAAACTCGTTCTCTTTCCTATTTTCGAAAATGCATTTTTGAAAACAAGTTAAAAATTTATAAAGAAAACTCAAAACGACAAATTTGTTGTTTTGAGTGTTTTTTCAGTTATAATCAAACAAAAATTTTCAAAACGCGTTTTGTGTGTTTTCAAAACAATTTTTCAAATTGTCAAAAAGAACACATTTTCAACAATCTCAAAATGGACACTCAAAACAAAAACCCAAAATGAATTCAAAACTGAAACACAAATAGAATAACCTTTAAATTTTTGTAGTGTTTATGGTGGCACGTACCTAGGCAGGGGCAGAGACGAGTGATAATAGCCTGACCCGTGGAACGGATATCCAGATCTTCTTGGATAATGATACCATGAATGATCCGGTAAAGTCCGTGGATATCCATACGGGTCATGAATCGCTCCATAGTTGTACCCATGTCCATAATTGTACTGACCATAGTCACTACAATAACTTCTACTTAATTCCGGGTGCTTTAGCTTGACCCATTTCAACTCTGCATGGTACCCGGTCCTTGCTAAGGCACGCATAAGTATGTTCGGGTCGACCAACCCGGAAACTCTTGCTGTTCCTTCTTCAGCATCTATGGTGACAGAATATACCCCTACCAATATATTAAATTTATGCAAATTATTAGTACATTCTAAGTTCTCGAATCGTTTCATTTAAAACTAAAAGTATTTGGGTACGTTAAATTAAATAAAATTAAACAAAATAACGAGTATATAATCTACGTTTTTCCTTTTAATTAAATACTGTTAAATTCAACGTACCGCAGATTGAATTCAAGACTTCCATCATCTTCATTTTACATGCTTGACAATGGACATTAACCTTCAAAACACAACCCTACAACACCAAAAATTTATGTACGTAACACGTTTAATGTTTTGTGTAACATATACACAATAAATACATAGGAAAAAAAAAAAATAGAGAAATTGTGTATGTGGGTTTTTACCGCGTCGGCGAAAGGTTCCATTTCTAGTATTCGACTACAAATGTATGAAAATGTAAAATTTAAAATGAGGTTAGTGATCTTTTATAAGCCTTGTATCATTAAAATTAGAAGTAAATCCGGTTTTGATATGGTTACAATTGTTACCAATTTGAGTAACTCATTTAGGAAAGCTAAATCAATGTAAGAGACGAGGTAATATTAAGATATAATTTGCAGAATATTTATTTGCCCAATTTACATTAACTCATTTGTCTGCGTATTATTTTAACAAAATTATTCTATTAGGACAACTTTAAGAAACATGTCATACGTCATGAAATCCGATAGAAAAGTGGGGTGAATCATATCGTAAAATGAACAAATTGGGTTTAGGATAATTAGGCTTGAACTAATGACTTTTACCACGTTAAGGTGATGTTCTATCGTTGAGTTATATATAGCACATCGATAAAACGAATCGACTAATCCCAAGTCAAATGATCGAGAAACTCAATGCTGGTATCCTCAAACAACTTGTTACAGAATCCTCTTTTCGCAATATTACAAATATGAAAATAATGATCAAAATCGAATTCAATTATCAACTAGGAATGATTAGCAATTCTAATGGAACTGGAGTTACATCTCTTTTTCATTTTCATACAAGATGCCTTTTGGGATCCCCAAAAATGGACAATTTCTTGAGTAGTTTTCGATTTTGTTAAGTTCATTAATTATTCCCCATTGAGTCTCCCAATCGTGGTATAAGAATTAACTTATTAAAGCACGTTTTGACTAAGCTTGAAATGTTTACCCCAAAAGCAGGGATGGAGTTTAAAGAAATGCAGCTAGTACTTGCTTCAAACTCCCAAGTAGTTTTGGGCGAAGGATTAATGTCGAAGTACATAATTTTTTGATAATTCTCAGGTACTCAATGTCAGAGAGAGGACCCTATAAACTTATTGTAGTAACAAATTATCCTGAGAGTTGAGAGTAAAAAGGAGAAACGGTAAAGAAACTGAAGGACTTTGAAAACTTATGTTGCTAATTATTGGAAGACTCTACCGAAGGCGCCTCCTATCAAACTGGGACTCGTGACAATGTGGGTCGAGCCAATCTCTAGAAGAACTCTTTGAAGTGTTGGAGGACATTCTTCCACCACCCACAAGCTCTCTCAAGTCATCGACCTTATTTTCCCGCTCAGTTCCACTGTATTGCCTATCCGCTTCCTTAAGTTTCTGTCTAAACCTCTGCTTGCGGCTAGAAGAATTCAGCTCTTGCAGCTTCGATTGTGATGGTGGGGCTCCGTGTGGTCCGAGATATATCTTCTCTTCTTTATTAGCCTGCCAAATCGTGATACATAAACAGGTCAATATACTTATATTAGTCAGTTAAAAAAAAAAAACAATATTTTTGCTTCTCTTGAGGTTAATTTAAAAGTTTAAGCAACTTTACCTGAATTGTGGACGGTTTAGAATCTTCTACTTTTGGAGAATCAGTTTGATGCTGGTCTGGATCTCCAATGCCCAAGCTTGGAATCACAAATCCATCAGTGTCTACCATAACACATAAGAAAAAATGATGTCAATACAATCATCTCTCAATTATGTAATTGCCTAAAGGTTTAAATACTCTGAATTAAAAACACGACATAGAACAGAGATAAGATAATAATCTATCGATTAACCAGTCAAGCATCATAAACAAGAATGATTTTTATTTCAAATAATAATGGGGAAGTTTTGGTAATTGGTACACTTGTGTTGGATGTGTAATTACTTTGAAAGGTCGATCAACTTGCACTAAATCAGACTCAAGTGTTTGCTTCTGAGCTGACTAAAAAGACTAATGAGCAACCAAAACTCCAAGTACATAATCCAGCAGTGGAACAGATGTAGCAGACGCTACTCGTAGAGATTTGCAAAAACAACTAAGTATTTTATAAGTCAAATGACCAGAAGCAGAAAACAAACAAAAATTAGCCTTACTTTCAAATATTATAACATACATAGTTAGATGGTCACACGGTCAAATTGTGAAAATTAGTTGTTAATTCATTTTTCCGACGTGATATTTGGCATTATAGGCCTTCAGGCTAGTAATTAATGTTTGGTTTATCATTAGAACAAACAAATTTTAATCCATACTCCCCTTCCACGTAAGAGAAAAAAGAAACGATATACTCGTTTAAATTTTCTCCTCAAATGAATACCGATCTTCAAAACCATGTGAGTTTATTTGAAGTACCAGAAAGTTTTAACAAGTAGCTTCATCCATAAATGCATCAGCCAACTCTCTATACATATAATTGCAAAAGCAAACAAAAAGTTTGTTCACAATAAAAAACAATGACTATAGTACACCACGATTCAAATATCTAATCGAATCGCATTGGATTGCTCCTGCTCCCGAAACCTAAGAAGTATTCATACATGCTACTTTAAGTCGTTCCTCTATCATTTAATTAACTTAAATGCAAGCCTCAATAAACTTTTGATGTGATAAGTCCCTAAAACGCTATTACCAACTATCAATATCTATAATCACAAACTCTCTTAAACCAAATGGATGAAATAGAGTAAATTTAATCAATGCTCACTCAACTTCACTTTACATTACTACTTGCTCACCCAACAATAAAATATAACTCATTGCTCACCCATCTATCCAATTGCTTTCCCATCCATCACCCGTCTCATGTCCGTCACCCTCAACGGACGGAATCTGCCACTGTGGCGGACGAAAATGTGAGGTGGCACGTTACATACATGAAATCAGTCCACATGGACAATTGTTCAGAAACTAACGTTACAATCACCACTCCTCCTCCTCTTCACTGTCGTCAGCTCCATTTCTCATCCTCCCACCACCAATCCACTGTCATCTCCTTCCACCCATTCCACCTCTGCCCCAAAAAGGGAAGCCAACTTTCAATCCACCAGAACCATGAAGAACCCTAAAAATCGTCCCAAAAATTCGCCTCCAAATCCATGAAGTACCCTAAAAATCGCCCCCAAAATCGCAATTGAAATTTTAAATTTCATCCTTGAAGTTCGAATTAAAATATGTGGCATCTCGAAATTCACCATGGTCGAGAGTTTATCAAGGTGGGAGAACCAGTACTCGTTAAAAGCGCCTTTCTTCCGACTGGAAATTTCATGATAATGCAGCCACATTCAACAAAATTCATCCAACTCTCAAACCCAAAATGCAGCCACGTTCAAGAAAATTCATCCAGAATTTTTACATTAATATTTTGGAAACTAAACCTGTCCATGCAATATGTCTCATTGAGACGGATTACGATGGGGACAGACATTGAAAAGGTTAAAGAGAATGCTCTGGAATAGATAAAAGAGGACGAGATGGAAGAACAGGCTAAATTTAGGCCACTTGTGAGGACAAGGGAAATGAGGAGTGGTGGTGGTAAAAATTGGCCCATTTGGCCGGATTTCAGGTTTGTGTACACGGTGCACCCTAAAGGCAGGCCCACGTGGCAAATTCTGTTAGTTGTGGTGATATAGATGAGATGAGTGTTGAATGGGTAAGCAATTGGATAGATGGGTGAGCAATGAGTTATGTTTTATTGTTCGGTGAGCAAGTAGTAATGTAGAGTGAAGTTGGGTGAGCATTGATTAAATTTACTCGGATGAAATAAGAACAAAGATGAGCTGAATGAGATTTAAAATAACATATAACATTCACTTGACCATTTTAACATTGTTCTTGAAAAGTTTTATGTCTTATACATAAGACTCAATTCATCAAAGGCAAACCCAACATAAATTAACATCCAAATTATATTGAGTAACATTCGAAACTGATTGTGCTCGGATGGCTATGCTAGAATCCAAAGTTTCAATTAGAAAACATCATATAGTAGATAAAAAAGGGGTTAGCATCAATTGCAAGTAGAAAACATATATTAGATATTGTTTGTAGTAATTCACCAAATGTTAGTGAAAATCAGAACCCAAATTCACGCAGATAAACATAATGTGGACAAATTTATTAATGTAATCGTAATGGAAAAAAAAAAAAAGACCACAAATCAGAAAGAGTACCTGAATCAATCCTAGTTTCGAACCAGCGTTAATCAATTTTGAATTAAATCAAATAAGTAAAAAATCTTCTAAATTTCGATGAGACTCAAATGCAAAAGAATGAAAAACAGAAATACCCCACTCGTCTTCTTCAACGGAAGGAGTGGAATGCACAGGAGAGGAGTCCATGTGATGCTGATGATCATGGATTTGAGTTTGCAATTGATAATTCGAACAAGTCTCCACCGCCTGCACAATTATGAGTTAACTCGCTCAGGAAAATTCAAGCTTCAATGAAAGATCAATAATTGGAAACCGAATCTTGGATTTGTGCGGAAAGAACAAAGAAAAACCCTAGAAAGATCTAATTCCTTCTACTTTCTCAAATGGTACCTGAACTTTTGACTGCATTTCTTATATGTGCTTAAACTTTTAACCTTTCCACATTCATACCCAAACCTCTAAATTTGTTCCCATCCTTACCTGTTTAACCGGACATTTCTTATTATAGGTACCAAAACTTTCAATTTTCTTTGATACATACTCGGACTTTCAAATATATTTACCATCCATACCTAACCCCTCTTTGTTTCCCATTAAATAAATAAATTATTTTTTACAAAATCTATTCTAGAAAGCTAAAAACAATTCAAAGTCCAAGGGATGTGCTACTTGTACGTAAGGGGGCACATAATAATGTCCATAATGAACACATGGTGCCCCCTATTGGAGGGGGTGCTGATGGTAAGGAAAATTAGTTCTTGTTTGAACCCATTTTTAATTTTTTTTTTTTTTTTATTTAAACTCATCTTCAACTCTACATTTTTCCAATAAAAAATTTTGCACGTAAAATAAAAGAATTTCATAATCTTTAGCCACACATTTTTTTTAAATAAAATAAATTATTTTTTACAAAATCTATTCTAAAAAGCTAAAAACAAGGTTAAATGTGTAAATACATGTAAGAGACACAATTAAAAGTTCAAATATCATTTGTGTAAATACATGTAAGAGACACAATGAATGCATCGAATAAAAGGCCCTTTCCGTTTAATTGGACAAAAGTGCTATTCTCTTGCTCGACAAGATAAAAAGCATTTTCTCTCACATTATTATCGTACTAGTACTATAAATGCAATGTATCATGTCCAGTTTTGATCTATTCAGATCTAGAGACCTGTTTGGTAGATATTACAATTAGATTTTTAGTAAAAGTTGATGAAATGTGTAGTTGAAAAAATTGTGTTGGTTTTGACTCAACTAAAGTGGACAATGATAACACAATTCTTTTGCTATGTAATCTATTGATGATAAGAAAATTAGCTAAATCATGCTTTATTATTGTCCACTTTAGTTGAGTCAAATATTTAAATATTT
>CAIGRF010200358.1:24831-36113 GCA_903798235.1 Fraxinus ornus | reverse complement strand
CAACTCTACTTTTCTCCAATTTAGCATTGTACAGTAATCAAGGACATAGGCAACCGTTGTATATAACACTATATAAGCCACCCTATTCTTTCATTGTAAATTAGAACACATAATACACTTTTTGTTCATCATATTTACTTTATCAAATTCAACAATCATCTAAATGTAAAGTCTAAAAAACTATAAAAGATCCAAAAGTACTTAATGAGGATAAATATTAGTGGATGAATTTAGAATAATCGATTTTATTCGATTTTATTCTTGTCTATATAAGTATAACGGTGGTTAAAAATAGCGGCTCCCTAATCGTATTGCAGATTGCTTTCAGTCTTTTTTTTTTTTATATGGGTTTCTTCACAAAATCTGATTTAGTTTTGAAGAACTTTGGTTTGATTTAAGATGTCTGTTTTGTTGGCTATAAATCCATATTGTTGACCAAATGTGATTGTGTGCAGCCATTGTTGACTTAGGCTAATGCATGCAAAATTTTCTCTTCATAGCCACCTTCCCATTACATATTAAATTGAGAAAATTGCATTTGGTGAAGATTTCCTCAATCTGCAGTCGTAATCAGGAGAGAAAATCAACTGCTATTGTTGACCTTTTTAAAGCAAAATTAATATGATAGTTGGCCAGATTCACAATAAATACGGGATGAAACTGAAGGCAAAATGCATTGCAGTTCAGTAGCAACGGACCGTAGAGAGGAATTGAAAGAGTAGAGAGAGAAATATTGTTTTCTTCTCCATATTTAATGCTTAGTTTCTCTTATTACAAGATAGATTAATTGTTGTTATTTTCTTATAATTTAGAGAGTGTTATTGAAATTCTCCTACTTTAATGAAATCCTCCTATACTTGCCTGTGGACGTAGCCTAAATTGGGTGAACCACGTAAATATTTGTGTCCATTTTTAGCTGTATTTTCTCAATTTCACTTTTTTTGCAAGTCAAACTTGGCCCACGTTTTCCTAACATGTTTAATAAATCGGGAACAGATTATCCCCCTTTTTTTTGTCGTTGAAATATAGTGCATTTGTAATCCTGGTGAGTTCACTGCAATCTTCAGTTATAATTTTAGTTGTGGGAAATATTTTTTTCATTATTGGTGCAATGACCACGTTTAGTAATATACCAGATTATTTTACCAAACAATAATTATTGTAAAGCAAGAAATTGAAAAAATGAACAGAAGAACAAGATGATTTTTCGCCCAAAAGCAAGAGGTTCGTGTTGGGAGTGCGCCCAAAGTCCCACATTGGTTAGAAATGGGAAAGATTATGGGTTTATAAGCATGGACAATATCTCCATTGGTATGAGGCTTTTTGGGGTAAAGTCCAAAAATAAATCCTTGAGGACTTAGGCCCAAAGTGGATAATATCAAACCATTGTGGAGATATGTGGTGTCCATAAACCCAACAGTTCATAGAAAAGCTCCTAATCCAGTTTTGATCTTCCGTTACTTGAATAAATCATTGCACTAGAATAGAAACTATATCGTCCAAGATTAGAAGTTAGGAACTCTCATGAATCAAATCCAAAATCATTTAAGATTACTAATTCTTCTCCATTATGTTACTGTTCACTCAAGAACATAACACACCATATTTACAATGTTCATCACTCAAGAAGAATAAAATCTGGAACGAAGATCATGAAGAAGAATAATTTTCGTAGTCTAGCAGAGACAAAAGGAAAGAGATTTCAAAACCCCAGAAGGCAGATGAAGTAATGACCAATACGTGCAGCCAAATGAATATACACTTCATTCTAAAAAGTAATCAAATAGGTGCGTCAAACAGAAGCCACCAAAAGGTCATCACATCCAACGGTGTAGGAGGTGACACTTGGCAACATCTTATTGTTGGTTATTGAATTTAATCAATATAAGAAAATTATTTTTCCTTTAAAATTAAACCCAAATGAATATTAGATTTTGAATCACCTTAAAGTTATTGGATTTTGTTTTTAAATCCTCTTACATAAAGGAAATATAGTAACATTGAATGAGCTTTAAATGACCTTCAATTTTCTAACCAAAGCTTCCTCCTTTAGGTCTTTTCAATTTTTCATGTGTTCCCCACATATAGGTGCCTCCCTTTTTGAAAAAGATGAGAGAACGTGGATAACCCTAATCTTGAGAAAATGTGCCCATAAAGGGCATATTTATAATGCTCAATTATTGTTTAATAATTGCACAAATTGTAGTACGTCAATTAACTCTCACACCTACATCAGAGCCAAGAGAGGGACATAACCTGACTCACAACTCACAAGACCCAAGCTCCAATACATGTTTCTAATTGGGTCAAATCTTAAATAATTAAGATACATTTATTAATCCCATCTTATTTTATCTAAAAAGTTGAAATTGCACTCTTGAGTCATTTATGTGGTTTCGTTCAATGTGCACGAACCACATCATTATTCTTATTCTCAAGGTCCAAATAAATTTCAATAAGAACAATTCTATCTTATCAACATAAAGCGTCCAATTTTATGTGCCAATTGAGAACAATATATTTTGAGCACATTACAAAATATGTCTAACTATACTTGAACCACCAAGTATACAATTTATGACGATCTGCATAATCATGTAACTTTATATTATTGTTACAAATTAAAATACGCGAATAATTGAATATTAATTCATAATTTAGTTCATAAAATATTACTCGAAGGGCATCAAACTAACAAAATCTTTCTCTCCACTAATAAAAATGTGCTTCCGAAAATCACTTAAGATGGAATTTGCAATTTGTGAAGTACGATTTCATCCAATTCAAGTCAGTCAACAATTCAAAGCAAGTCAACGATCAGTCATTGTAAATTAGGAAAAGTCCAATAAACGTGTAGACGCCAAAATGTACAAGCCTTGTAAGGTTTTGTTAAAAAAAAAAATCAAAATTTAAGTAAATTTTCATAAAAATTATGGATCCCACAAATTGCATGGTTAAAATTGATTGTTCATTTTTACTTACATTTTTATCAATTTTTTAAAACTAAATCAAATATAAGCTCAATAGATAAGAAATTATCTAATTACGTGAATTTTACAATTTAAATCAGATAAACATAACCTACCAAAGGGACAAAGTATTCATAATCGGAAGTATCCTTAGGTTAACTGAGAGTAACCATTCATCTTGAGGTGCATAAGTATAGACCATTTCAGATTAGGTATGACTTAACCCCTTATGACAATCATTATTTGTAAGTTCTTTTTTTATACATACTTATTTTCAACCACACGTTCACACAATAAAATATTTCGCACGTAAATCCAAAAATCTTCCCTTCATTTAACCACAAATTATTCTAAAAATACTATTCAAAACATTGTTCTTTACAGATAATAGATGTCAAACAGAAGCTTTACTTGTATATAGCTCGGCTCATCCTATATATGATGTCGTTTTATCCACATGCATGCAACACATAAAAAAAATTACAAGATTAATTATTTTACAATTAATCTAGCTGTACAAAATTGGGTTACAAAATTGTTTGACAAAATGAGTGTGACAAGATTTAGGCCAATGGTTTTATAAACTGTTTTAAATTATTGGCCTAAATCTTGCCTTTTTTTGAAATCATTGACCTAGGTCTCACCACACTCATTTTGTTAACAAATTTTGTACACGTAACAGTGCTCATTATTTTATATATCTAATTATGAGCATGTTTGGTAACAATTAAAATTCAATTAAAATTAAAAATATGATCGTTATTGGATTCCACCCGTCTAATAAAAGTCAACAATAATGATTAATTTTTCAATTTTAATCCGATTTTAATATCTACCAAAAAGGTTCTATGTCTATGTCCAGAATCTAAGTCAAGTGACCGGGCCCGCCTTTTTGGTTTATGCATTGATTGTAACACAAGTGTCCAAAGTTAGCAGTATAATTGCTTATAAAGAATGGAAAATCTAGTAACATCTTGTACTCTTATTCATAAAATTTTATTTTTCCAAGGCAGTACTTAAGATAACAAGAAAAGCAAATTCGTCTTTTTTTACCCCGCCTTGATGGATACTTTGATTGAAAACCATCATTACGGTTAAAGAAGCCAAAAAATGAAAGGTAGAAAAAGCACAGTTAAGAAATAAAGTTGGGATAAAAAGTGAAAATGGTACAAGGTTGGTGACGAAAACTCGAAATTTGTCAAATAAAATGGAAGGGTGAAAAGCAAAGATGAGTACATACTTTTTGTAAATAATAAGAGGAACAGAGATACATGTTAGACACTGATACTGCAGATTTCTCTATGATGGAAAGATGCTGGAAGAAGATGAAAATCAGAATTCTTATAACAGTGAGAATTACAAGGGACAAAACAAACTTATTGGAAAACTTCATGATATTGTAAAAACATAGTAATATACTAGTTTATTTGTAGTTATGTAGGTAGCAAGTGTTATCAGTTAATCGATCTTTTCCCTCTTTCCGAATTCGTCAAAGAGTTGGGATGCTCTGTTCATGCCTGAAGAAATTATCAGGATCAACTTTAGTCTTTATTATTACTAGTCTGTTGAAATTGTCCTTGAAATAGCTGGTGCCCCACAAACTTGCTTCTGTAAAACTTGTACAGTTTTTGTTCGTGCCCAAATCGAGATCCCTGTAATTAACATAGGCTTCTCTTGGTGACATGGAAGCATATGGAGCCATGTAATCGTACAGTTTCCTTATCCACTCCATGTGCCTCGTCACGGATTCTGGTTTAGCGTCGTTCCAATTGGTAACATATTGTATCTTAAATATGACACCTTTTCTGTGAGGGAATGGAATTTCAGATTCTGAAATGGTACTCATCTTGCCACCATATGGAGTCCATATCATCAATGGTGATTCTTCTTCAAGAAAACTTTTCCATATTCCTTCCATTCCAGTCTCTGGGATTGGTTCTTTTATGAAGTCTGATTTGGCTTTGAAGTAGTTCTTGAATAAGGCCTTCCCTTGAAGCAAAACTTGAGGTGGTGTATTCGGTGGGTAATTACCAATATACATCACTGATTGGATCCAGCTCATTTCAGTGCAGTCCTTTGGTGTCAATCCCAATTCGGGGAAACTTTCGCTCATTATTCGAAGCAATCTATCGGCTCTGCCAAGAAATAAACCTTGGTAAGAATTTTGCACTGTCTGCGGGCCCTTTTGAGCACCATCTGCTTTTGAAATGATGACTCTGATGAACAGATCCTCATCAAGTTTATCAACAACTTGTTGCCATCTGTAGAGTATCTTTGTAGCACCTTGTTCCAAGGTTTTTGGAACAGTGAAAACCGTGACAGTTTCTGGAACAGGGACTAATCGGACTTTCCAGGCGAGTATGATTCCAAAACTAGCTCCACCACCACCTCTAATAGCCCAGAAAAGATCTTCTCCCATTGATTCCCTATCAAGAATTCTGCCACTTGCATCCACTATTCGTGCATCGATAACATTGTCAGCTCCGAGGCCGTATTTCCTCATCATGGAACCATATGCTCCTCCTGTTATGTGCCCTCCAATTCCTAAGCTTGTGCAAAGTCCTGCAGGGAATCCGTGAGTTTTGCTTTTCTGTGAAATTCTGTAATAAAGCTCACCAATAGTAGCACCAGCTTGCACCCACGCGCTGTTGTCTGGTATATCTACTTGGACACTCCGGAGTCTCGATAGGTCCACAAGGAGAAAGGGTTGTTCCAATTGTGACACGTACGAGAGGCCTTCATAATCATGGCCTCCACTTCGGAATCTTAGCTGAATCCCAACCTGTTTTGCGCATTGAACAGCGGCCCCAACATGATTTTCAGTAAATGGGGTGAAGATCAGCTGAGGTTTCGGCACAGAAGGCATCAAATACCTTAAATTCATCGCAGTAGATTCCAGGATGGAACTATATGAAGCATTGCCTGGGGCATAGAAAGCTGTCGGAAACGGGATAGGAAGCTCGGAATTCAGAGAAATGCACGTATAGAATATTTCTTGAATTGATTGTGAAGTATCAGCCCATGAATTTGATACTATAATTAAGAATACCGTTAGAATAAGAGAATTTGAGGATCCCATAATGGTAACGATACTAAATTAATTGATTTTTCTTTGCTTTTGTGTCGAGAAGTGTGTGTCAGTGAGTCCTTTTTATGGATATTTGTGGTCTCTGCTGACTCTATGTATGACCTAATGCCAACGTAATGTTGATGAAAGATTTGTTAGGCACCTCGTCATGATGAGGTCGAGAAAATCTGCTTTAAGAAGTTCCAAGTTTCTTCCATTTTTGACTCCAAAAATTTTCAATTTACACACACATTTCTTACCTTCCCACTTACATTTTGTGCATAGTACCCCTTTGGTGGCGAAAATACTATGTTTTACCAATTCTTCAGAGACTTCTCAAAGTCGAAATTGGAGTCTGGATTTCGAGAAGAAATATCATCTAATGTAAACGCAATGAAATTTGGTAACAAACAAAGTAAATAATTTTTTATTTTTATTTTTTGATTTTTGGTAATTCAACGTCAATGTAAAATTTAAAATCACTTATTGTTAAACGTCTTCATGAAAAGGAGTACAAAAATTCTCTCTCGCCTCTCGAATGTCTAAAACCCGTCCTACAACCTTGAAATGTATAGAACATGTAAAACATCCCTTACCATGCTTCTATATTATAGCAAATTCATAGTCAAATCGATAAGTGAACAACATAATTTAGCTTCCGAGTGAGGGTTTACCAATAAAGTTCAAAGGTTCCGCCAAAAAAATAAAGGCATGTTTGATAGGCCATTATTTTCCATGAAAAATGGAAAACAAATTTCAAATTCCACTTTTACCTTGTTTGTACATTTCTTACCTTCCCACTTACAATTTGTGCATAGTACCCCTTTGGTGGCGAAAATAGTATGTTTTACCAATTCTTCAGAGACTTCTCAAAGTCGAAATTGAAGTCTGGATTTCGAGAAGAAATATCATCTAATGTAAACGCAATGAAATTAGGTAACAAACAAAGTAAATAATTTTTATTTTTATTTTTTAATTTTTGGTAATTCAACGTCAATGTGAAATTTAAAATCACTTATTTCTACACGTCTTCACGAAAAGGAGTACAAAAATTCTCTCTCGCCTCTCGAATGTCTAAAACCCCGTCCTGCAACCTTGAAATGTATAGAACATGTAACACATCCCTTACCATGCTTCTATATTATAGCAAATTCATACTCAAATCGATAAGTGAACAACATAATTTAGCTTCCGAGTGAGGGTTTACCAATAAAGCTCAAAGGTTCCGCCAAAAAAATAAAGGCATGTTTGATAGGCCATTATTTTCCATGAAAAATGGAAAACAAATTTCAAATTCCACTTTTATCTTGTTTGATACACTTTTTTTCTATAGAATTCATTTTCTTGGTTTGGGTTACATGCTCACATTTTCCTTGGTTTTGTGATAAACCAATTTGGTGGAAATTGATTTTCCAACTTCTTTTTTTTGTTGCAATTGGAAAAAATTCTAGACATAATAATAAAAAAGTTTATCACTTTTATTGACAATTTTCATACAAAACAAAGTCAAACGAATAGTATTCGGTATGGTAATTATTTTTTTTAAAAAAATAATTTTTTTTGACAATTGGAACAAATTCTAGACCCAATGGTAAAAAAAAAATATTATCACTTTAATGGTCAATTTCCATGAAAAAGCGAAATCAAACGGATATCAAACTTTCAATATTTTCAAGGTAGAAAATTATATTAATCAAACACAATTAATTACAATTCCCAATAAAACAAATTTTAAGTAATTCAATTTCTCGTAATTCATTTTTTTCCACCAAAATTCCACATTTGCAGTCAAACGGATCCTAAGGCCCTGTCTGGAGCTAATTAATAGTGAAAAAGTGGCCGTTACACAAGGAATGTGGGCCCCTGTATTTGAGATACTTTGTCAACAATTTAGGCAGCAACGGTCACAAAAAAATTACAATTGGAAGGAAAATCTTAACCAGACTGGGCCTAAATAAAAATGAATAGTACGATTTAACTCCCGATAATTCAAATCCCAAAAAGAACGATAAGACTAACTTAGGCATTTCAAACGAGACCCAATAAACAAAACGTCGAACCCTTGTATACCCTTCTTAAAAAACCTCAAACGACGTTGATAATGCTCAACCACCAACCCACTCAAACCCCCAAAAGAAACACAAGACCAACGTAACTTTGCCATGTGCTGTTACTCGTTTTTGTATATCACGTCAATATTGTACAGCGATCAACTTCATAAACAAATTCAACTTTTTATGCTGAATTTTATACCAATAAGCTGAATGGTCATTTTCGTAAAGGCAAAAGTTTATTGCGGAGATTGTGGAAGTGATGACTCGGTAGAGTTATTTTCTTTGTTATTATTGAGCTTTGGAATTTAACTTAACTTTCAGTTAGTTCACATTTTTAAATGTTATATATTTATTTCATCTGTGGTCGATGGCAGCTCCTTGAGAAATTTCAGTTTCGGATCTTTTTATTGAGTTTTGGATTTTATTTTAAAATGTCAATTTTATTAAGAACAATATTACAAGCATTTATATGTTGTCTTTATTCTAGGGGTGAGCATTTTATCCGAATCGAAATCGAGAACCAATCGAATTTCAGATGATTTTTTTAGTTCTTGAATTGGAACCGTGGGTACCATATTCTAAAATCGAATTTATCTTTGTTTTAAGTTTTTTTATTTTTATTTTTACAATTTATTCACTTTGATCCAATGACTCAACCCAACAAATAGCAAGTTCGCAAACCTTAGTAAGTATCAAGTTGCAAGATCCAAATAATAAGTATCATAATCAATCAGATAATTCATTTGAATAATTGAACCATATCATTCTTGTTTGCACTCGTTCTTGATCGCACTTGACAAGGGGACCGCACATTCACAATCCTTCTTGAGATGCCGCACGCAGAGCCCCAACCAAAATTGAATGGTATTATGCTAGATATTGAATGATATTTGATAGCGTATTTGCAGTGGATTAAAAGTGTGGAAATATATATTTGGTTATATATTTTGTTTCTTCTATTTTTCTAAATATTGGGAAAAGAATTTGTATTATTAGCTTATGATTTTTTAAAGAAATGTTATGAGTAGACCTAATCGAGCAGAATTCGAACCTGAATTCAAATCGATTCTAATTTGTGTTCGCTTCTATAAATTGCATCGATCCGAATGGTTCCATTTATGAAATACCTGAATTCTAATTGATGATTTCGATTATTAAAATACCTGAACCGACATGACCCACAAGAAAGGCATATCGATCTGGGCACTGTCTTGGAGAGAGGCTTACTGGCCAGATCTATTTTATTTGACATGTATTTACCACCACAAGATGGTAGCTCGTTTGACAACATAAGTTTTAAAATTCAATTGTTTATCATTATGTGGATCAATGTACTCGTTTAATTTAATGGGCTCTTGTAAAATATTAAGATTATGGTATTATATCTTAAGAGAACAACCTAATCTAGACCCTTGTACATTAATATGTGTTTTTATATCTAACCATGTGAGATTTCACCTTTCAATCTTATAATAACATAAACAAATAATTTTTGTCCATGTTACTTGGTATTACCACACGAAGTCACGAACGATATAATAAAAAACTTAA
This sequence comes from Fraxinus ornus, assembly GCA_903798235.1. Lineage (NCBI taxonomy): Eukaryota > Viridiplantae > Streptophyta > Magnoliopsida > Lamiales > Oleaceae > Fraxinus > Fraxinus ornus. Next base: position 26,472 of record CAIGRF010200358.1, on the reverse strand, counting down.
AGCAAAAACAGGATATGCCTCAAAGCCAAAAGAAAATTGTGCATGGGCCATACAAATTTACCATCAAAAGGAACTCTCCACAAAGATCTCCGCAGATTAAGGTTCAATCTGAATTTTCAGTTCAATCATGCAAAGAAATGGCAATTATATAACGTTATACATATTTTAATGCATATTACGCTTATGATACTTTCAGACAGCAGGTTGAAGAAGATAATCTTGGCTTAGAAACTTCAGCAACTCAAATTTGCTTTACAGCAAGGATTTCTTTGTTTCGATTGTTAGTTTCTTGTGTATTGCATTTATAGAAGCTCTACATAATCTAACTAATACCTTGCATCGTATAGAATAAAACCAAACTATGACTACTCGAGCCAGTGAGATGGAGATGGAATCTCCAACTCTTCACCAGGAAGACTGCCCACCCGTAAGAAGGAATCTGTAAATCCCAGAAAATGACCCCTTGCAAAGCCAACGACAACACACTTTGTGGGAACTTTTTGTATATGGTTCATGTAACGATATACGACTTGGAGTTGGAATGGTACTAGTTAGCCCAAATCTCATCACTTTTTTTAAGCACTAAGCTTCAACTTTAAAGTTACTGAGAATGAAGCAGACTATGAGTCTAATATTTGGACTCGCGATTCCTATCAACTGATTCATTAAGCATAAAATAATAATATGAACATAATGGCTAAGGAAATGAAAATGATGGAAATTATAGCATATCTACTCCTTCATTGTCAATCAAGTAAATGGGTCTGCCAGGTGAATGAAGGATATCTCATACATTTAGATAGTTCAGAAAGAGTTCGAGAAATTCGTAGATGTATAGGTCAAGCAAATAAACGGGTCTCAAAACATTCAAGTAGATGCCTTGGCAAGGTTGGCCACTAGCGAATGGTCAGAAGAACTACAGAGTATCCCACTAGGTAGAATCAAGCAACCAGAAATAGAGCATTGTGAAAGAATATCAACTGTTATAGACCCGAAACCCACATGGATGGACAACATTGTTCAACTTTTAAGGCATGGTAGGGAACCACTCGATGTCGTTGTGGAATGAGAGTTGCAAGGTGTACCATTGATGACAGTCTTGTATAAGAGAGCATATGCACAAAGAGAAGGCCTACTATGACTTGTGGAAAGTTAACGAAGTGGTATGTGGCAACTATGTTGGGGGACTTTCCCTTGCCTAAAAATTTCTAATACAAGGATGTTAGAAAAATACGGGTCGTGGGTCGCCCATGTGGGATGACCCGACCCACAATTTATTAAAAGGGTTGGAGGGAGTGGTTTGAATTTGAAGTTCAAACATGCAACTCCATATAATCACCCTTAACTTCCTATAACCTCCAATAATTGTGCATTGAAAAATAAAGGGAAAAAGATAGCATGAAATATGAAGGAAAAATTTGTATGAAAATTTACACAAAAATTGGAAAGTCTTTGAACCATATTTTGGACATAAAATCTCACAAAAATTGACACTTAGATTGTGGAGAATAATCCCCTTCCATTGTGATCGGGATTAGGAACATTGGAGAGCAAGAAATGCAGATTGTTGGAGTTTCGGAATGCAAGGTGATTCAACCATCAAAAGATCTTGGAATTCATCATTTCAAGTAAGTTTCTTGA
>CAIGRF010200358.1:0-12655 GCA_903798235.1 Fraxinus ornus | reverse complement strand
CAATGTGTGTGACTCAAATCGGTGGATCGACAGGCTCCAAGCTGCTCAACTCAGCTACTACCTGTTAAGGAAAGGGGTAAGAAAATTTATGAGTTTGCAACCCAGTGAGTGGATAGTTCGCAGATAATACATATTCACTGAAAAATCTAATTTACTTTTTTTTTCCGCTTTAAGAGATTCTAAATTCTAATATTTCTTTTAGAACTGAAACATACTAAAATCATAAAATTCTTACTCTTTACTTTGAATAACCGACCATAACATATGTCGAGTGTATGTAATATGTATCGTCAACAATCTAGGTAAAGAGGTCATTTCTGTAAGTGAAAATCGTATTTCTGTACCGAGTAAGCTGAATTCTATAATCTGAAATGAACTATTAGCTGATATTTGAAAATCTTTATCATAACACCGTATAAAATAGTGCAGGTGATAAATTATAAATTAGACTCAAGCTGATATCTAAAAATGATAATAATTGATACAACACAATGAGTAAGTACACTAATCGAATTCAGTAAGCTGAAACCATAATCCGAAATCCATAAGTTAAACTGTAAGCTAAAAGCTAATACTGGATAATCAAATCAGATTAATCAGTAAGCTAAACCATAAGCTGAAAAATGTAAGCTGAAAGCTAATACTGGATAATCACATCCAATTAATCAGTAAGCTAAACTGTAAGTTGGAAAATGTAAGCTGAAAGCTAATAATCCACTATATACTGAATAATCACATCAAAATATACCCCATGTAGACATCTGCTGATGATCTGAAAGCTATAATCATATGCTCATAAACTGCTAATTAACACTTCTGTACACGGTCGTAGCCCCTCAGTGCACGAAGTGGAAATAACATAATCATCTTTATACACGGCCGTAGCCCCTCAGTGTATAAAGTGAAAATAACATAATCATCCTTATACACGACCGTAGCCCTTCAGTGCATAATAGGTACCCTTACACACGACCGTAGCCCCTCAGTGCACAAGAGTTACCTTTACACACGGCCGTAGCCCCTCAGTGCACAAGAGTTACCTTTATACACGGCTTTAGCCCCTCAGTGTATAGGAGTTAAATACATAACTCTAATACACGGCCGTAGCCCCTCAGTGCACAGAGTAAGATAACTACATCGGGTATTTTCTGATTGTATCGATATAATCAAGCTTATTTACAAGTTCTCGAAAACAAGACATTTCATGCAACTAGTATGCTTTTTTAAAAATTGGGAATCATTGAAACATTCATATTAAATAAACATGATTATAAGCTTGTAATTTAGAAATATTATTTTTGGAAAAGTAAATGCTACAGATTATGACGTTCGGTAAGCGTTTCCAATCTCTTCGTCACCACCTGAAATACCATACAAGATAACCACTATTCAATCAAGAAACCTTTAATATCTAAGGCTATAATACTTAAACTAAATTTCTCGATACTTGAATAAATCTCCCAATTTATTCCTTTAATCCATTGGAACTAATAACACTTTCTAATCCATTTTCTAATAACTAATTCATCAACATAACCTTCATTCCAAGCATAAATGTAAGCATTCACATCAATGTAGTAACTACAATCCAACCAATTAAATCTTATCTAGTTCCATAGTTTCATAATTCCAAATAAATATTTCAACATCACCATCACATTCAAAAATATCCTTCATACAAGGCTCCAAATAAAAATCCTAGGGTTTGCCACAAAAAATGAATTTCTTACCTTAACATAAATGGAAACTAGAGGATTAATAAACTTGAGCTCCAATATATCTTATATCCCATAAATCTGAAAATTAACCACAACTTAAACCTTAGAAATTATCATAATAATCCTCTATTTCAAAAGAAAATCACAAGAATAACAATGAAAATTCAAGTTCAAAACACCCACTTTACCTTCTTCTCCTTTTCCTTCTCTTTTCCTTCCTCTTTTTCCCTTTTCTTCTTCTCTTTTCCCTCGGTTTTTCCTTCACTGTCTCGGTCTCTCTTCTTCTGTGCGTGCAAGTGTATGTAAATGAGGAAAAAGCTTAGGAAATGTCTAGAAATTGGTATAATTAATGGAGTATTTGCACCAAAAGCCCCTGAACTTCCAATGCTAATATAAGTACATCCACAACTTCCAATTTAATCCCTTAAAATCCTTTTCTTTCACTACTTTAAAAATAAGTCCCAAGAAAATAACTCATTCCCATTTAACTCCATAATTGACTTTGACTTAGACAATTCAACCATTGACTTTGACTAAAAAGAAATGGGTTGTAACATTAACCCTTCTAATTTTTTAAAATTTGTAAATAATTTATCTATAAATCTTCACTTTCCAATCAAACTTTCAAGTAATTAGAACATAAATTTGCATTTTCTCCTATCAAATTGTGTATATAGAATGTGTCTGAACTCATTATATCCAATTTGACTTATATTTAACGAATTGTGTTTATTTGATTGATTATTAGTATTGAATATTAGTTATATGTTTTTTTTCGATTACTTGAATTGATTATTTGTATTATATACATCATAAGATTTTTAAACGTAAATATGCATTTTCTTGTGATGAACAAAACACTAATAAAATAACTCTTCGAAATCAAATGGATGAAAATGATTAGCAAAATATTAATGAAGATGTTTTTTTTAAATGTAAATCTGTACTGTCTTAATTCAAGTATGAATAATTGAAAAATCAAGAACAAAGTATTCGATTTGTACATGGTTTGATTGTTCCCCCCTAACATATCTGTGTCCGCCCTTGAATTCAAGTACTGAGCTATAGATGCCACTTGCTCAGAACTTACGTGGCTCACGACTTACTTCATGACCTTCAAATACCAAACCCAAACCTGCATTACTCTTCTATGATAACCAGACAGCCCTTCACATAGCTGCCAATCATGTCTTATATGAGAAAACTAAGCATATAGAGATTGATTGCCACTTAATTCACGATAAGATCATGGAAGGCAATGTTCAAACCTCTTCTGTCTCCACTCATTTACAATTGGCAGGCCTCCTTACTAGGGCTCTGTCCTCTTACGTCCTTCATTCTTACTTGTCCAAGAGGGGAATAGTCAATTTCTATTCTCCATTTTGTCAGAGGGTGTTAGAATTTGTTGATGATGATGTTACTCATACAAGTTGTTGAAGCAGGAAGATTCTAGAGAGCATCAATCCGTTAGAAGATTTTTCTAATTTGTTATTTTTGTGCTGAGATGTAAATTGTATCTGTTACTTTGAGCTAGTGGTTAGGGAAGATTCTAGAGATATTTTTTTTGTATATAATCGTTTTTCCTCTGCAATTAGCTCAACTTTCAGGCATTCAATTCAATGAAGAAAAAGTTTATACTCTCTATGCCCTGATTCACACGTTTCTTCTTCGCTCTGAAGCATGTTTTATTTTTCTTTTTATTTCAGTTTGGATTTTAATTTAACTAGTGTTAATTATCAATATGTAATTGATGAAAATGCCCTTGTTTAAATTGGTCAAAATATTCAGTTTTTCCATTTTTTTAGGTCAACTAACAGTGAAACTCACCGTTTCCCTTATTGTGGACTCCAAGTGCTAATTTTTCAAAGGTTTAAAACTGCTGATAACACAATTTGAACGTTAAGGTAAAGTCTGAAAAAAATCCAATGGTTTAGAATCGCTGCCATAATTTTCCCTTGTATTCATGTAAGGAATGTCTACGAGTCGGTTGGGTCGAGTTGGTTGGCGAGCTAAAAATTGTGGCTCGAATGAGACCCGAACAAAAAACAATTTGGGCTTTTTTTGACCCGAGCCGACTCATATATTTTTTTAAATTTTTTTTAAAAATTTAAAATTGGTTACAAGGAGCCGCTTGTGACCTAAACTATTTTTGCCTGCCATGGGGCTGGCCCCTGTGGCTCGACGAGCCACATATGTTGGCTTGGGCTTGGGCCCGGGTCATCGCCCAAAAACGAGGCTTAGCCGAAGCCAAGTTGAGCTTTTTACGGGCCGACCTGCAGGCTGTTGAACCAACGAGCCAAATTGACATCCTATATTTATGTCATCAAATGTTTTCACCCTTATTATTTTCCTTCAAATTCAATTAGTTGATACATGTTGTGACAATTTTATGATTTTTTATTTTTTTTTAAATAAATCCATCGTCAACAAGAACATAGTCTAATTAAATGTAATCGATCCATGTTGTGACAATTTTATGATTTCTTTTTTGAAATAAATCCATTGTCAGCAACAAGATACTCTAATTAATGTGATTAACACATAACGTCATTACTTTTCCCCGTGATTTTGGAAAACGTCTTTATCTTTCAATTTTTTATATTTTCACCCATATTTTCACATTTTATTGCGCAAAAGGTTCTTTTCATCCATTTTATCAATCAAAAGCTACGAAATGACGAATATACACTTCTGTTTAAATAAAACAAAAAGAAAAAGAAAGAACTAATTGCAATCATAGTTTCAGATTTTAAAAAAAAAGTGCAAACGAGTCCCCCAAAAAGTAAAAATGATAATTAGCACATATCGTTTGTATATTTTACTATTATTGTAAAAAACGTCCATACTTTTCATTTTCTTGATTTTTTTTCACCCGTAATTAAATATTTGATTGCGCAAACCATCATTTATATTCATTTTATTCAATTTCTCAATAAAAAACTGTGAAATAACGAATACACCATCCAATTTAAATTAAAAAAAAATAAAGAATTAATTGAAATCATAGTTCCAATTTTTTAAAAAAAAGTACAAGTGAGTCCCAAATAAATCATTAAAAATAGAAATTTTAAAAAATTATTTTTTATTTAAATAGGAGGGTATATTAATCATTTCAAAGTTTCTTTAAATTGAGGAATTAGATGAAAATAGATAGAATTGATTATTTGCTCAATTAAAAGTGTAATTAAGGGTTAAAATGCCAAAAAATGAAAGGTATGGAACACTAATAGTAATTATCATTTTAATAATTTATTTGGGACTCGCTTGCACTTTTTATAAAAAAATTGAGATTATGATTGCAATTAATTCTTTATTTTTTTTTTTATTAAAATAGAAGTATATATTAGTCATTTCACGATTTTTAATTAATAGAATGGATGAAAATGACATGTTGTGCAATGAAAGGTAACAAATGGTGAAAATGTCAAAAAATTAAAGGTAGTGAAATTTTTCGCAATAATAGTGAAAATAAAAGACGTTACATGTTAATTAACATTTTAATTAATGGGATAAAAAAAGATGTTGAGAATATAATGCAATAATAAGTAGAGGTTGAAGTTGAGTTAAATCTATCGATGACCACTCAACTTTATACTAGTGTTACTTGGTCACTCAGCCCCCGTTTGAAACCCATTTTGAGAGAATAGAAATTTTGGAATAATGATTGATGTGAAAATGTGTGGTGGAAAAGTGATGAATTTTTTTTGATTTGTGTGTAATATTATTTTATTTGGAGAATTTGTGGTTGAAATGAAGAATGAAAATGATAAAGAGAAATTAATGGGTATCAAACGGGGCTCAATTTGAAATAGTATTAGGATGGAGAATGTGAGGAGGAAAAATAAGAAAAATTATAACTTGTAATCACCCCTGTTGAAGTTACAAATAACAGATTCTGATGGGAATATAATCATCCATTCACAAATTTTCTCAAAATTTAACTTGTAATAATTACTTTGCCAGATTCTTCTGGCATTATCCCTTGTCTTTATTGCTTTTTGGCGGAACGTCAATATATTGTAGCATTCGCATAGGCTTTCGGGTTTTCGAATAAATTTGAATAACGCTCAGTAGTGAAATTGGAAACTTTCAATCAATTAGTGCATGCAGTGGATGGCGCAATTATGTTGATACGGGTTTTGATCTAACTGTGGTGGTGGAGGGCTGACATCGTGGACGGAGTCACGGAAGGTTGCCGGCAAAAGGTTGAGGTCTGTATAATTATTATTTTGCAATTGTACTACTTCGCCCATTACTTCGTCTTTTTCATTCACGTTATTCTCTTCTTTTTCGATTTAACGTTATTTTGTTTGCAATTTTTGATTTGGGCTTCACTGTTCACGTTTTTTTATTATTATTTTATTCTCCATTCTGTTATTTGCTACAGAAGGTTAAATTAGATTACTAGGAACGGCGTAATGTAAAATCAGTTTTATAGTTTATTAAACAATCGAGTGCTTTATTGAGTAATTAGAATCGTGGTATACCAAATGAGCAGCAAGAGAACTTCAAAAATGAAAAATGTTTTGCTAGACTAACTGTGAGTAACTAATTTTTCTTGATGAAGTTTTATGTTGAAAGCAGTAAAATAAATAGTAATTTACTTTCTTCCACCAGGGGACGGCAAAGGAGGAATACTTTGTTCTTTCCTGAAGAAATTTTCTGGGTCAATCATGGTCTCAGCTTTCACCAGTCTGGCAAAATTACGTTTGAAGAACTTGAAACCATAAACACGTTTGCTTCATTGCAAGTGTTTTTACCGTCGTCGGTAGTGCCAATGTCAAGGTTCATGTAACTGAGAAACGCTTCTCCAGGGTTCTTTGACACTAAAGGAGTCATGCAACTATGAATTGTAATCAAAGTCAAAATAGCTTTAGTAAAGTCCAGTTATTGTAAAAATAGTTTGGGGTTGATAGAGTCCAAAACGAAATCAAAGAAATTCAAGAAGAAGATCAAGATCTGGGCTCGAAAAAGTTGATATCAAGAAGGATGCTTTTTCGCTAGCCTATCGTCCAGTCGACGCTCGAGTGGCAAAAGCAGAACCTTAGCTGCCCACCTAGTGTTGGACTAGCGCTCGAGCGACAGATGCGCCGCTCGCATAGATGTCCAGTAATCCTGTTTTGCTTCAAACACTTGATTTTAAACCATTTTTCATCCCAAACACTATCCCTTATATATATCCAACCTCATGAACGTCCCAAAGTGGGTTGAATCATATTTTTCCATAGAAATCATTCATTTGAAGATCCAAAACACTTTAATTGATTCCAAGATTCAACCACCATATTTTTTGAGCCATAAATTCATACAAACTTTGATTTGTTGATGGAGCTATAAACCTTCACATTAAACCACAGATCAAAACACATAAGATCTCTGATCAAACACCAAGCATACCTTCGCTAATTAGTCTACAGAGTTGCTGGAGTTTTGGGAAGAGGCGGTTGGAGTTCCAGCACTGAAGAACGAGGTTCGTTCTTGGAGGTCCGTAGGAGATAAATGATACCAGGGGTCGGGGGCTGGTGTGAGGAGCACGCGGTCCAGATGGGCCAAGGCAATTACATGAAAAAGATCAGAAGGGAGTAAGGGTTAGTCGGATCTGGACCATACTGTAAGTCTCATCGTTTATAGTGTATTGTTGATTCGCAAAGTGCCCGGAATTTTTGATCAGCAAAGTACCCAGAGTTTTTGATCATTTGCGAAGAGTTTTCTCCGTTATTATATCGGTGTTATTTACTACTTTTTATTTACAAACTGTGGTATTTAGAGTTAGGATAAATTGACTTGGTTAACCTACTCATCTAGAAACAATGAATTAGTGACTTATTGCTTTTAATTGTGTAATTATGCATGTTGGTTCTAAATAAAACATTAATTTGAAACTTTCACATCTCATATCCATGCAATCTTGTTTTGTAAATCCCAGTTTTGGAAATTCGGTTTTCGTTACGGACAGTAAACTGTTAGAATCACCAAGAAAAAAACCCAATAAATGTTGCTCCCACAGTCTTTACAGTAGTTGGTAGCAGTTTTATGAAGATATTGTTGTCAATCTTGTTTGCAACAACCTGCCAGAGATGGATAAGATCAGACACATTATTTTCTAAGGTTTTTATAACCTGTAAAACTGTCACAACAGGGGGTACGCAGACTAGTTTGAGTTTGTATTCCGATATGACCCCAAAACTAGCACCCTAACCCTCTCTGATTCCCAGAAAAGGTCTTTTCCCATCGCTTTCTTATCCANCCCCCCCCCCCCCCGCCTATGTGCCCACCAATACCCATAGTTGGACAGACCGCTGCTGGAAATCCTCTGACTTTGCTCTTTTGCTAAATATTGTAACAAATTTCACCAACCGTTGCCCCCAGATTGTACCCAGGCAGATTCATTCTTGTTGTAAATATCGATATAACTGAGATTGAACATGTCAAAAATGATAAATGGAATGTTAGACTCGTAGTCATGACCACCACTATGGATTTTGAGTTGCACTCCTATGTTTTTTGCACTAATTATGGTTGTTTGGACATCAGATTCTTTCATAGGGGTGACAACCAGCAAAGGTTTTCTAGTTTTGGAAGTGTTGAAATGGCGATTTCTGATATAGTCTTGTAAAATGGGTGTATATGATGCATTATAAAGGCTGTATATTATCTTAGAGAATTCATCTTTTGAATTTGTCTTGCTTGCTATGCAATGGACCAAGTTGTCATAAACTGAATATGTGGCTGCAGTTAAGAAGGAAAAGAGAGTGTATAAAAGCGACAGAAACAGCAACATTTACTCAGGCATGAAAGGATTGAATGATCAAAAAGAGTTTCTCATATTTCAGATTGTGTTGGAAACAATGTTCGTTCAATGCCTCATATACACATTACAGACAAGTTGTTTGCTTTCTTTAAATTGACAAACTGGGTAGTATTACCCCAATAGGGTATAATTAAGAGGCTACCATACTGTGTTGGAGTTTTTTGTCGAAAAAAGGAACAGATTGCAGATTAAATAAGTAAAACGGGATTTTGGTGATTCATAATCTATTCTGGTCAGACAGACAACCAGCAGAGTTAAATCTTGCTTAATAATTAAAATTATAAATATGATTTTGGTATTCCATTCTTTATCTGGACAAACGCTATCATCTAGTGTAATCAATAAACTTGCATGAATAGGCATGGAAAATATTGAGATTTTATTATGAAGTTATGATTCTAGTGATGTTTGAACAAGACAATAATCTAATTTAGTCAACTAGAATTCTCAGAGAGTTTGATTTATTCTAGTGAATGAACATTCTCCTAATAATGGTATTTCTTAATATTCTGCACCATATGACAAGGAAGACTTTAAGTATTATCATCTTCATATGGTAATTGTTGAGGATAAAGGTTCTTTCTTGTCCTCTTAAAAATTTACCAAATTTCTATATGATTGCATGAATAAGTGAGTAGAATGTAATAATTAGCTTAATAAAGAAGTGAATTTACCTTTTATTAATGCCTTCTTGTGTTGGAGTAATTGGTTTCTAATTGTGAATCTCACAGAATGTTAGCATGGTTCGAGGAGAAAGGTCGTCTTGATTACTTTTAACTGTGAAATTGTCAAGTTAGTTCCATTGCATTATCTTCTAACACATGACATCGTTTTTTTTTTTTCTCCAAATAGGTGAACAAAGTCTTAAGGTCTGAAAAACATTTTCGCTTGATTTCTGATGTAGTATATTTTAAAAGGGAGCCAAGTTTCAACCTATGTGAGCATGTTTGTTACAATGACCTTTGAGATAAACATACAATTCAAATAGGTTGAAACAGACAGAATACAAATAACCATTTATTCAACTTATTTGTCATAATACATTTTTTAAAGCAAATTCATCAAGAGCGTATCAATTGTTTGTAATTTCATAATTGTTCTTAATGTGGCACTGCAAAGAATAGGCAACAAGAGAAAAGCTACACAAAGAGTTATGGTGGAAGACTGACATTGTGGGTGGGAGGGTTGGCGGCAGATGTGGAGGTCTGTATAATTCTTATTCTTGCAGTTGTAAGTCTTTACTTCATCATCTTTTTTCATTAATGTAATTCTGTTCTTTTTCAATATCATGTTAATCTGATTTCCTGATTGCAATTTATCGTAATATTTTATTTGGGCTTCACTGGACATGAATTTTTGATATTAGATTTTCCATTCTGTTGTTTTCTACAGAAGGTTAACTTATTAATGTAGGAGTGTCTGTATTTCAATTAACTTTTGAAATACCAAACTCTCTTCGACATTAGTCCCCTTGCCAGTAAAATATGTGAAGTCAGTTTTTAGTAATTGACAATCAAGTGTTCTATTGACTAATTAGAAACATGGTGCACAAATGAGCAACAAGAGAAAAGAAAAGTGATAAATATTTTGCTTTAATAAAGAACCTTTAGCTAACTTCTATTAGTGTAGCTTCATGCTGATAGTACTTCGAAATTCTTATTCTAATATATGAAATATCTAATTATAATTTACTTTCTTCCACCACGGGAAGGCAAAGGAGGAATGCTTTGTTCGTTCCTGAAGAAATTTTCTGGGTCAATCATGGTCTTAACTTTCACCAATCTGTCAAAATTACCTTTGAAGAACTTGACCCCATAAACCTTAGCTTCATTGTAAGTGTTTTTACCGTTGTCAGTAGTTCCAATATCAAGGTCCCTGTAATTAAGATATGCTTCTCTAGGGTTCTTCGAGACAAAAGGAGTCATGTAACTATAAAGTGTTCTTGTCTGCTCCACATACTTCTTATCTAATGCAGCATCATCTTCATTCCAGTTCGCGAAATACTGTATTTTGAAGATGTTCCCTGCACGGTGGGGAAATGGCGTTGCTGACTCTGGAATTTCATCCATTTTCCCACCGTAGGCATTGAAAACCATCCCTGCTTTTCCTAACTCAATTATTTTCTTCCATAATCCCTCCAATCCTTCCTTTGGGATCGGAGCTTTGAGATAATCTGATTTTCTCTTGAAGAAGTTCGGTGGACCACCTTTTCTGTCAAGCAATACGTTTTCTGATGTACCGTTGTCAAAATTTGCCCAGAATAGGACGGATTGAATCCAGCTCATTTCCTTGCAGTCTTGTTGTGTCAATCCCATTTCAGGAAATCCAGTTTTCATTACAGAGAGTAAACTGTTAGAATCACCGAGAAATAACCCAATAAATGTTGCTCTAACAGTATCCTTATTCTTTATAGTAGTTGGTTGCAGAAGAAGCCTTATGAAGAGATTGTTGTCAATCTTGTTTGCAACAAACTGCCAACGATAGATAAGATCTGACACATTATCTTCCAAGGTTTTGATAACCCGAAAAACTGTCACAACAGGAGGTACAGGGACTAGTTTGAGTTTGTAAGCCAAAACGATCCCAAAACTAGCACCACCACCTCCTCTGATTGCCCAGAAAAGGTCCTCTCCCATTGCTTTCCTGTCTAAAATTCTACCTTTTACATCAACAATTTGTGCATCAATCACATTATCAACACTGAGGCCATATTTACGTAATAAGTTGCCATAGCCTCCCCCACTTATGTGCCCTCCAATACCCATAGTTGTACAGATCCCTGCCGGGAATCCATGGACTTTGCTCTTTTTCCAAATATTATATAAAAGTTCACCAACTATTGCCCCAGATTGTACCCAGGCAGTTTCATCCTTGATGTCAACATCAATAGACCTGAGATTGAACATGTCAAGAATGATAAATGGAACATTAGACACATAAGAGATACCTTCATAATCATGACCACCACTACGGATTTTGAGTTGGACTCCTATCTGTTTTGCACAAATTATGGTAGTTTGGACATCAGATTCATTCAAAGCAGTGACAATCAACAAAGGCTTTCTGGTCGTGGAAGTGCTGAAACGGCTGTTTCTGACATAGTCTTGTAAAATGTGTGTAAAGGAAGAATTATTAGGGCTGTAGATTATCTTAGAGAGATGATCCTTCGTGCTCGTCTTGCTTGATAAGCACTGGACGAAGTTTTCATTGATTGGATCGGTGGCTGCATTTGAGGAGGAAAAGAGTGTGCACAAAAGCGATACAAACAGCAACATTGACACAGGCGTGAAAGGATTAGAAGATTGAAAACTGTTTCTCATTTCTTGGTTTTTGTTTAGTATTTGCATCACAATACTCCTTAAATACACATTTAAAGAAAAGATTTCTGTGGGCTAATTATGTCAAAAAGATATTACATTTACTTGCCTTGAGTTGTCAAAATAGGTGTTGTATTACAGATATTTTGGTAGAATGAGTGAATAATATGGCAAATTTTTGGGAATTGATACAATAAAATTTTCGTAATCCATTCTTTATCTATTGAATATTAACATAATCTATTGTAATCAAACACAATCAGGTTCTGTATGTGGAGGAATACCATAATCTTGTCAATACATGGCAACATATTGAGATTTTATTATGACCATATGATTCTAATGCTCAATTTTTGTCTGTTTGGGACAGCTTTTGTGAATATATATTCTTTATGTTATGAATAACATAATCTTGAATAGTAAAGTAGTTTTCCGAAGAGATTGATTAATTCTAGTGGTCCATTCTTAATATTCTGAATTATGGAAGATTATAAATTTTCTGGTCTTCACACTAACTGTTGAGAATAAAAATGATGCCTTATCCCATATGGGGAGTTATGATTGTGCAGACGTGGGTGTATATATACCAATTAAGATGCAGAAGAATAAAAAGCTGTGAAGTTTCCTTTATTCAGAGTGGGTGGGGACATCGATACATCGTTATCTTTCATATTGAATAGTCTATACAAATATTAATACTAGACGTCGGTTCGGACGGCATATTTTGAAAATAGCAGCCGTGGTCCTCCGTCTCTGATACTTATTGCAATTTAGCCTCAGTTTGACCTCATTTCATAAAACTCTTTTTG
>CAIGRF010200336.1:12839-32260 GCA_903798235.1 Fraxinus ornus | reverse complement strand
TGTACATTATGAACACCATTATGTACACCAAGTATTTTCCTTCTCCAAAAGCCCTTTTTTGAACCCCATTTTTTTTTTTAAGGGAAAAGCCAAATGTACCGAATGGGGGTACCGAATGGTGTCTTGTGTCCCCACTCTCACATTTGGCGTGGACCTCATGTGTATTTAAAAATTCCGGCTTGTGGTTCCCATCCCCTAATGTGGGTGGAGTGTAAAAAATTTGGTAAAAAAATTATGTACATGTAGCATAATTTTTTTTTTAATGCATTCTTGAATAGTATTTTGATCATATTTCAATTACACATTTTTCAATAAAATAATATTATACGTTAATTCAAATTTATTTATTTATTTTATTTTATTTTTTTTGGGGACAAAGATGAGGCTGAAACCAGCCCTAAAGGGGCCCAAACATGGCCTTAAACCATCAAGTCGTAGGAGCCCAAGCCAAGAAGGAAGAGATCGCTGCTGTCGCCGGAGATGGCCAAGAAATAAAAAAATTCCAATCAAATATTAAAAGTTTGAAAATATTAAAATTCCACCCTTACTCCTCCCAATTTGAAGTAACGATTCAATCAAATCCATTCGGAAATTGAGCATCCACTTTTAATAATCAATAGTTCGTTCAATTTGCAGAAATGGAAATTACAAGTGAAGGTTCGTTTACTCTGTCTTCCCTTTCATTGTTCAATTTATATTTAATCAGGATGTTAACTTTTGTAATTTAAGGAAATAACATTAGTTTATTAGGTTTCTGTTTGTTTATACTTTGCAGAATAAATTTCTGGGAGAAAATAAAATAAAAAAGTATGCTTAATCATCAACTTATCATTCTAATGCAGATTAGTGATTACCATTATATTAGTCTTTACATAATAGTGTATTAGGTCTTTGAATTTTGAATTTGACATTTTTTAAGTAGTTATCAGCTACCTTTATTTAATTGTTTGTTTCATTTTGTTTTAAATTATCATTAAGACACTAACCTGTAGTTTCTATGTGGACTGTAACAATATGATTTGCAACTTTTTTTTGTTAGTTTTTCTGCTCAGATTGAGCTTATGTTAGCATATAATTTAGACCTTGTATATGTGTATAAAAAGAGTTGACGAAATGTCAACGACCGCCCTAGCTCACTCGAGATTCTGGATCCGTCACTGAGTACATTACATTGGTAGTTGATATGTTGCCTATGCTATTTTGTCATAACTCTTAAGTAAGAAAGAAGCCAGGTGTTTATACTAAGTTAAAGAAATACCTTGGAAGAGGATCTGCAAGCGTAATCACAGGCTTTCCCCTCAATGGGCAAGTAACATTCAAAAGATTACACTTGGTAATATTTAAGTGCTTCCTCTATTTTTTTTTTTTTTTCCCATTTTAGATAGATTATATGTGAATATGAAGACAATCGACCATCTCTTAAAGTATCAAAACGGCGTCATTTATGAACAGTGGAAAACCAGATAATGAACAGTGAGAATTGAAGATTTGAAGAATTAGATGAAGACAACCGTCCGTCTCTTAAAGTATCAAAATGGTGTCATAAATGAATCCCACTACTTTATTATCTCAGCATATGCACACAACAAAGTCAAGCCAATGCCATGAGATCTACAGAAATACTTCTTTGTGCACATGCATAATCATCCATAACAGAAGCTAGTGATTAGCATATTATTGGCAAGTAGAAACCAAAAAACTTTAGCTCCTCCATTCATTACTATTCATACAATAAGTTGATTACCGTAGAATAATGATAATGTCATATACAAGAATGGAGCCACTCCTATAACTATAAAGTAGAAATACTAGGCCCTGAAAGAAGATGGTGTGAGAATACAAGGCAGCTGAGGGAAGAAAAAAAAGGATAAAGAATGTACTTATGAGGGAAAGAAAGCCAGTAGGAATGTTCTCATGTGAATACTCCTCAATCAATGGGCAAGACAGAGAAAGGACTGAAATGTTTTTTTTAATGTCCTTTCTGTTTGTTTTTCTTAATTGTTTTAAGCGGGAAAGAGGAATTGGTTGATGAATTACTGTGTGTCAATGTTGCACATCAACATTTCATCAAAGCAAGTCCTTAAATATTTCCAAGTCAGAATCAACATTGAGAATTAAAACAAAGAATCACCTTTGTGTTATCTGAATCATTCAACACGAGAACTTCTTTTCCTTGCGAGAACGAACTGAATTAGAAGTGTTCCCTGCACTTCCCACACGTTGTATTGCAGAAACCTAAAGGATAAATAGAGCAAATAATAAATACTAAATATATTTAAAATGCCTCTTGATATTATTGTTTGGAGATGGAAATACTAATATTGTCTTACTTAATAATTGCAAAAATTCATGATTATATTTAGAGCAGAAAAGTCAAGAATAATGAGGATTGAATAAGTCTTAGATTTTTTGGACGTGCTTTTATTTGTAACTCTAACATCAATAAAGGCTGATGTTGGGCTAGATAGAGGCACAAAGCACAACCACGTCAACTTGTTAGGGATGCTGGGAAGTGAAGTCAAATAATCTTAACAACACATTCAAGTAATCTAGCATGTAATTCTTCTCCAGAACCAACACCAAGAAGGAATAAAATGTATGTTGCATATTCATTGCGACAGAATCTGATTCACAAGGCTGCACTGCCCTATTCTCATAATGATTTTCCTTTGAAAATCATAAACATGTGAACATATATTACTAAAATATAACCTACTCAATGCAACAAGAAATCTCTATTTTTTGTAAGAGCACTCTGGATGAGCAAACCCCCAGCCCCATGCACACCACAAACTTCAAATACTTCATCTCGAATCAGTGGAATGTCCATATCTATAGATGCTTTGGAATGCCAATGTCTCTATCATCTTATTTATTTTCCTTTCAAAATCATAAGCATATGAATATATAAGACTAAAGACAATCAACTCAATGCAACATGACATCTCTATTTCTTGCAAGAACACTCCACGGGAGCAAACTTCCCAGCCCCATGCACATCACAAATATAAAAGGACAACTTCACCCTGGATCGGATGAATGTCCATAACATAGATGCTTTGAGCTTGAAGAAGTAAAGGTTGATTGCAATTTACCTACTTACTTCCTAGTTCCTAATACGATAAAAAATTTTCAGGTAAAACTAATACAAATTTTCAATTATTTAGTAAAGTTAAATATTCATCAATGTCATGTAGATTCTCTATTCCTTTTATGAGTCTTAATCAAAAGCCCTCATCCTAGAATTCTCATTATATTATGTAACAGGAAATACTAAGGTTCACATGGCCATGTGCTTCTATGTACAGCAAACAAGACTACTTTCGATATTGTAGATGCTATTATTGTACAGTTTATGCGAAACTCAGGAGATGCATAACTGAAAAAATAAAGGTTATGGCTGGGCATTACGTGGATTGTGTGTCCAAATGAATTTTATAATGGTTAGGGATGACTTTTTTTAAGAAAGGATCAGTTCTTAAAGGATTTGGATCTCTTGGGAGCCACAAAAAGGTAATTTTCTTTCATGCAAAACAAAAATGCACGAAAGTGACTACTGGGGAATGTAATTTAAAAGGTGGGGTCCATGGAGAGGAATAAAACAAAATAGAAGTACGTTTATTCATGAAGGATGATTCAAGGAAGTTTGTAAGAAAGTCAACAACTTTAATGATTCGTATAACTATATAGTTTATTTATAAATAATGGGGAGGGAAGAAATATATAGCCCCTGTTTGTTGTAGATTAAAATCAAATTTTTAGTAGATTTTGATAAAAGTTGATGAAATGTGTAGTTGAAAAATTGTGGGTCCCATGAAATGTGTGGTTAAAATTAATTCTTAACTTTGACTTGAGATTAAAATCAAATTTTAATTTGTACCAAACAGGGGCATAGAAGTGAGTAAAAAATATCGGCTAGAAGGAAGAGGAAAAAACGAAAGCCTAAAGGAAGTACTTCTATTGAGACATGCAGTTAGGAAGTAGCTAATTTATTACCTTTCAAAAAAAAAAGTTAGGAAGTAGCTAATTTGATCCAGAATTTTCTTAATTACCATATTTGGCTAGTGAAATTTTACAGGTGAACAATACCTTGAAAGTCAGTAAAAGGGCAAGAGGGAAGATAATAGCTAATCCCGCAATATTGAAAGCCAATAAAAAAGCAAGAGGGAACAATACCTTGAAAGTCAATAAAAAAGCAAGAGGAAGAGGGAAGGTAATAGCTAATCCCGCAATATTGAAAACGAAAACTAGCATGGCTTCAAACTTAATCATTTAAAAAAATCTACAAGAATTAAATTGTTTTCTTTCCCTACATTCATCCCAACTTAAAAGTAATTATAGTATCAAAAATTGTACAGTAAAAAATTTAAAATAATTGAGTAGTGGAGATTATAAAATAGTAACTATGATCAAAAGTAATCACAATTAAGATAGCATAAATACGATTACTAATCCCACCATATTGAAAATGAAAAACAGCATTGCTACAAACTTAATCATTTAAAAACTCTACAAGAATTTAATTGTTTTCTTCCTCTTAGGGCTAGACATGATCCGGTTCAAGAAATTTTCGGGTATTTAACAAGTGGAACCGTCATGTCCAAATTTAATTATGGACCCGTTCAGGTTCGGTTCCATTCCGTTTAGTTCGGTTCGGTTCCTGAGTTCCATATAATAATTAATTTTTTAATATTTACAACGCTACATTAATTTAACTAATGATATGTTCAATTTTAGCTCTTATAAAATAACGTCGTTCAATCCCATGACATCTTTTGCACTTCTCTTTGTTGAGTTTCTTTATAAATTTTGTTATTAAAATCACAAGAAGAGGAAGATAGTGAGCTCAAAATAATGAAGAAAGTGATAGTCAAACTTTCAATTCGATTTTTCCAGAATAGCACTAGGTAGAATAAAAGATTTGGGTAAAAGATAGAACAATTTGATTAAGTTGGGCATGAGACTTTAAATTAGAAATATGCAAATCATATTTTGAGTTTGGGCTAAAACAATTAGTTAAAAAATCTATTTAGAAAAAAATAAAATAATTTGATTTATTTAAAATTTTAAAAAAAAATTAAGGAGATTTAGTTAACAAATTTATTTAGAAAAAAATAAAATAATTTGGTTCATTTAAAATTTTAAAAAAAAATTAGGAAGATTCGGTTCTTATTCAGTTCTGGGTCTCGAATTGAGAACTGAACCAAATCCGTCGGTTCTTGATTCGGATATTCGTTCGGGTATTTAATTTAAGAAGAACCGCTCGGTTCGGGAGTTTTGTCCAGCCCTACTTTCTCTACATTCGTCCCAGCTTATAGGTAAATATAGTATCAAAAAATTGCACCAAAAAAAAAAAAAAAAATTAAAAAGAAATGAATAGTTGAGGTTATAAAGTAGTAACTATGATCAAAAGTAATCACAATTAAGATAGCATAAAATCGATAAAAACGTGATGGACAGTTTATTTTACGAACTTCAAATACATATCATAGTACTTTTATAATTTGAGTTCATATCCAAAGTCGAGATAACAAAGGTAACAGAATCCAAACGCTCATTATTCGATAAATCATTTCAGTTTATCGTCGTGAAATTGCAACTAGATATTTTTGACATTTCTGAAATGAAGTTCTCATAATTGAATAAGATTAATCCCAAAAAAAAAAAAAAGAAAAAGAAATTTTTACATTACCTGCAAGTAAAAGATAAAATTCCCAACCGACTGATAGCCCATTGCTGAAATTAAGTGCTGAAATTAAGTACAGAGGATATCTCTATTACAGTTTCTAATCACAATTCACAGCTTTAAAGAGAGGAAAAAAAAAACGGAACCGAAAAATTCTCTCTATTTCAAAGTCAACAAAATAAAAATTGATAAGTTCAACCAAAACATAATTGTTAGGCATTCACTGGTTAGTGCATCTGCGCACTCGTGCGTGTAAATTTCCAAAAAAATACTTCATAAAAAAGGTCGCAGGGAAGTTTGGTCGCTGTCAGTGTGTGTAACCAAGAACATGTGGGATTGAAAATATAGATAAAAGGTATAGAAAATGAATTAGAGAATCACCTTCTGGAGACTTCGAAAGCGGAATTTCCGGCGAGATGTTTAGTCTTGAATGCAATGCAAAGGTTGGCAGATGAAAGAGACAGTAGGATAGATGGAAGTGAAATAAGTTTTGTGGAGGGAAGAATTGGGCTGTGGTTAAGCTGTTTGGGAGAGAGTGACGGTGGTGGAACGACGGGGGGAAGGGTGGACGGAGGAGGAAGGTTGGAATTTAAATGAGAACGAGTTGAAGAATGATTTTCTTTTTCTCTGAGCAGTGAGATATGCACAAGATATTTACTGATGAACAGTAGAGAAACCAGTTTAAGTGTGAAATGAAAGGTGCACAAATGAACAGTGAATGCTCATCCTCTCTTTTAATATAGTAGTGATGATAGTGATACATGCCCCATCTTGCCTCTTCCTCAAATTTTCCGAATCTCCCCACATCCATCGTCTCCACCACCAATGGGGAAGGCGGAGCACTCTCAGATGGGCAATTGCTTGAATGTTTCCCTAGCCAACCCTATAACAGATGGAAGGGAATCACATTATGATGAATATGTCCGCATTTAGAAACTTTAAGATAAACCAAAGGATAATTATATTACCACTACGAATTTTATTACATACACTACAATTTTAAATATTTTTCTTATTTACTTAAATAATTTTAAGTGAAATTACATAAATAGAATTTTAATATATTTTTACATAAAATAATCTATTATGCCATCGTAAACATTTTTCTTTCTTTTCTCTTTGTAGGAGACCGTGCACAACTTTTCCTAAATATAAATGTAAGTAATTGGGTTTCTTCTCTTCTCTTCTCATTCTGTTTGTGTTTTGTTTTTATTTTTTTAATAATGATTTCAAAGTTGTAACTCCTACGTACGATAGTCCGACTTGGACAACCTAGTTCATATACTTCTGGCTATTGATTATTGATGGCCATAGATTTATGGATGCATTCACCTGGAACCCTTCTAGTAACTACTCATACTATACTTTCTTGAACTGTATATTTGTGAAACCGTAACGATCCCTTGGAACCGAAGAAGATTGGAGTGGGGTTTAAGCTTATAAACAATCACATTCAGTTTTACAAACAGAAACCTTCAACTTCCATAGTTGGAATGTACTGAAAAATTCACAATTTTAGATTGGTGAACCTGTTTATTGGTTTCAGTTTTGGGTGGGGGAGGTGGGGCTAAAGGCATTTAATTTCTGAAATGTGAAGAAAAAAGAGTAAATCTTTCTGCATATCTCGTGTTTTTAAAGTTATCCTGTCATTGGCAAGTTAAAATATAAAGTCTACACAGTATTAGTCTTGTGAATGCCTTGTCTATACTTCTTGGTCGAGAGATTAAAACATGAAGTTTAAAGTTGGAGCTTCTACATAGATATTTGTGGCTTTTTAGTTGTTAAGCTGCAAGTGCAAAGAATATGAATGAACAGAAATCAGATTTTTAGTAAGTTTTCATAAACATGGTGAAAAGCAGAATAGTTAATTTATGATTTGACTATATTATCTCTAATTTCTAATTCTATTTATCTTTAATGTTGCAGGGGTTGTTGTATTTGAAAAAATGTGTGTGCAGTCATGCAGACAATTGATGTTTGCTATGTTATTAAAGGATATAGCTTCATCATCCACATTGCATGCCTTCTCCGTTTCATAGACTACAAACTGGCCTTCCTTTTTATGAAATTCAAAAATGTATCCCTAGGAAATGGAGGCAAAGCATCAAACAACCATTGAATGTTAAAAAAAAAAGCGAGTCTCAATCTATTTATGCCTGCAAAAATATTATAGACTTTCAAGTTATCCCAGATGAATCGATCGTGGATTGCCTTCTCATGACCTTGAAAGATTTTGCTAGCCAAGGTCATCTATTTAAAGCCTTCAAAACTTTTACTCTTATTCGAAATCATACTTATTCATCTACTTCTTGTGATGTTATTGTACACTCATTATCCTCTCTTTTGTTGTCTTGCACCAACCTCAAGTTGCTGTCAGAAGGAAAACAACTTCATACTCAAGTTATTATTTGGGGTCTTCACAAAAACCAAGCATTGGTTCCTAAACTCGTTACGTTTTACACAACTTTTATTTTTCTACATGATGCACATATTATAGTTGTAGCTTCAAATGTTCTACATCCTTTACCTTGGAATATTCTTATTTCTTCATACGTTAGCAAAGGGCGTTTTAAGGATGCTATCTTTGCATATAAACAAATGGTTTATAAGGGAATTAGACCTAATAATTTCACCTACCCATCTGTTCTTAAGGCTTGTGGTGCACAATTAGATATTGGTTTCGGAATGGAAGTTCATAATTCTATTAATGCTAGCTCTCTAAAGTGGAATTTGATTGTGCAAAATGCTTTGGCGTCTATGTATGGGAAGTGCGGGGAAGTGAACATAGCCCGAAATATCTTTGACAAAATGCCAGTTAAGGATGATGTTTCATGGAACTCAATTATCTCGATATATGCCTCCAAAGGGGAGTGGGATGAGGCATTTAAACTTTTTGAAAACATGCGGGCATCTGGTGTGGAATTAAACATTATAACATGGAATACCATTGCTGGAGGTTGCTTGAGAACAGGTAACTATGAGGGAGCACTCAAATTGCTCTACCAGATGAGGATGAATGGCAATCGCTTGGATCTAGTGGCCATGATTATAGGCTTAGGTGCATGTTCTCATATTGGTGTGCTGAAGCTAGGGAAAGAAATTCATGGATTGACAATTCGTAATTTTTTTGTTGAATACAGTAATGTAAAAAATGCATTAATAAATATGTATTCTCGGTGCGGAGACCTTATGCATTCATACATTTTGTTCCAATCAGTAGAAGTTAAAAGTATTATCACCTGGAACTCCATCATATCTAGTTATGCACAGTGGGATAGGTACGAGGAAGCCTCCTTTATATTCAGAGATATGCTGCTGCCTGACATTGAGCCAAATTATGTGACCGTTGCCAGCATTCTTCCTCTTTGTGCTCGTCTGACACACCTATTCTTCCTCTTTGTGCTCGTATGACACACCTGCAACACGGCAAAGAGTTACACTGTTATATTACTAGACATGAAAGGTTTAAGGATTACCTGCTGATATGGAATGCTCTTGTTGACATGTATTCAAGATCTGGTAAAGTTTCAGTTGCCAGAAGGCTGTTTGATTTGTTGGATAAGAGAGATGTGGTGACTTATACTTCACTAATTTCTGGATATGGCTTGCAAGGAGAAGGAAAAGTTGCACTCGACCTGTTTGATGAAATGATCGGATTCCATATAAAGCCCGACGATATTACCATGGTTGTTGTTTTATCAGCTTGTAGTCATTCAGGCCTTGTGGAGCAAGGTCAGGTACTTTTTGAAAAGATGCAATATATTTATGGTATAACTCCTCGTTTGGATCACTTTGCTTGCATGGTAGATATGTTTGGTAGGGCTGGTTTACTGAGAAAGGCAGAAGAAATTATATTGAGAATGCCATACAAGCCAACCCCTGAAATGTGGGCAACTCTTGTTGGAGCATGTCGGATCCATGGAAATACAGATATTGGGGAACGAGCTGCAGAAAATCTACTGGAAATGAAACCTCAAAATTCAGGATACTATGTGTTGATCGCTAACATGTATGCTGCTGCTGGTTCCTGGAGTAAACTGGCAGAAGTAAGGACCTTCATGAGAGACTTGGATGTGAGGAAAGATCCTGGTTGTGCTTGGGTTGACATTGGTGTTGGATTTTCCCCATTCTTGGTTGAAGATACTTCCAACAGTCAAACAAATGAAATTTATCTTTTGTTGGGGGAATTGAATGAACAAATTAAAGACATCGGTTATGTAGCTCACGAGGTTTCTGATTTGGAGGACGAATTTTTTGCGGAATCACTTGTATAAAAATGAAGATTTTCAGTATGCTTCTTGTTCTTTTGGGGCATCGCAAATTATTTTTTCCTGAATAGATGATTGGCTACACTAGCAGAAGAATATGTTTTAAAGATTGTCTTACATTTGCATACCATCTCCAGTGCTGCCCCTATTGTTTTTGGTCTAGTGAGTTTTGAATCTCCATTTTTGCAAGCCTTATTGGATTAGTAAAATTTACCCATAGTAATTACTTTTCTAAGATTTGTTCAGTTGTGTTGGTAGACATGATGATGCAGAATGAAGAAGGAATGACAAGTGTTTGACACGTTTTTTTTCAAAGTAAGCTTGCTTCTTCTGTAGTCAATTAGTCATTCTTTCCATATTGGCTTTGTTATACAATTTTTTGATTATTTGAAGACAAGAATAATTCTCTATATTTCTTGTATATTCATCAACCGTATACAACCTCTCAATTTATAATACATGTGGGATAAGGGATAATGACACTTTTTTTTTTTGAATTTGTGGCAGCATCTGTTCTGTGCCAGCCTTGGATATCTTTCATCAATAAGTCAGGAGTTGGTATTACTTTTCTGGGGTTAGTTATAAGCTGCTTTTGTCAACTGCATTACTTTTCTTCCATGGGATGATTGTTTTATACAGCCTAAAGTGAGGGACTTATAAGCAGGTTTTATGTGACGGTTCAATAAGAGCTTCAGACACTTTGCAATCGAGCATAATATCTTCATTAATGTGTTGAGAAGCTGTTATTTTTTGAAGATCTGCAATGGGATGGAAGTGAGTCTTGATATCATTATTATACATTGCCACTTTGGGCGAGCCGG
The DNA here is from genome assembly GCA_903798235.1 of Fraxinus ornus. NCBI lineage: Eukaryota > Viridiplantae > Streptophyta > Magnoliopsida > Lamiales > Oleaceae > Fraxinus > Fraxinus ornus. The sequence goes on along the minus strand of CAIGRF010200336.1, from coordinate 21,485 downwards.
CCAGCAGATCAGCACAATTCTGGCCTGTGAATTTGAGCACTGTGTCGTGTATTTGGTTGTGGAAATAGAGGGTGGGTGGGGTTCTGACCTTAGATTTCCTATATTTGATTTTTGTCAATCTTACAATGGAATGAAACTGAGTTTATGAGAACATATGTTTTCAAGTGATACCATCTTGCAAATGCCTGCCCCATATGTGAAATATATTAACTTTGGTGTATTTTTCCTGCTGCTTATATCTTTTTCCCTCCTTCCTTGTTGGGTAGCTCCTATGTAACACTTGTAGAGCTTGATTAGGATTGTTAATATCTTCGGGTACTTGTTTGCATTCTTTTCTTTCATGACAGCTTTTTCTCAATTGTGCAGGTTGTTCCATGCCAGCCTTTGAAGATTATTGGTTTCCGTTTAGTTGGTTTTACTTTTCTGAGGTCAATTAAGGTTGTTTTGTCAGTTGAATTGTTTTTCTTCCAAGGGGTGTCCCGGTGAGTGTTTTTATGTGAGAGTGCAAGAGGGCTTTAGCTGCTTTATAATAGAGCAATATATTTTCATTGATGTGTTGAGACTTGAGAAGCTTTTAAATTCTACAACGGGATGGAAGGGGGTATTTATCTGTTTACTATATCTTGCGAGTTTGGGTGAATTGACAAGCATATCAGCACAATTTTGGCCCATCAGTTTAAGCACTGCGTCCTCATCGCTCAGTGCAGCCATATATGAAGTGGTGGCTTTTGTTCTTACCATGAACCTTATCTTTGGGCATTTTACTGCTTACAATCAGCCTGAGGTTCTTGTTAACATTTTCTCTTCAAGATTTGTTTCCAATTTCTTTAGCTACACAACTTTTTTCTGCTAATTACTATTTGCCAATAGTTTTTGTACATGATAAAACAATTGTTACTGCTTTTATTCTACTTAGGGTGCTTTGTTTCTCTCTTATTTTATGTTCTAGACTTGACGGGCTTGCTATTTCTTTAATTCCAGGAGCAGAAATTTTTAATTGGGCTCATTCTAATTGTTCCTGTTTATGCACTGGAATCGGTAGTGTTAACTGGATTATGTCTTTATTTACCATCTACTTTTGACATTAGGGCATTATCACAATTCATGTTATGAGCCACTTAGGTAAGATCATTCTGACGCACTTGCATAGATAGAGAAATAATTTGGGGATTTCTTTTCTTTTCTTTTTCTTTTTTTTTCATTTTTCATTTATTTTTTTTTATCATTTTTCCTGATTTAGTGATCATACTTGGTAGTGGAAGTTTTATCAATTTTTTCTGTACATGACAAACTTCACATGGAAAGAACAAAAACCATCATTTTTTTTTTTCAATTGAAGAACTACTTTGGTTTAACTGCTGCGGTAATTTTTTATCCGTTTGAGAAGGAAAAAACTTGGCTGAAGACTGGATAGCAGCAAGTTATACATGGCCTTCATCACCAGAGGCCTTATTTAAAAAATGTGAGGTTCTTAAATTTCTAGAACTTGTTCCATAATAATCGTCATCATCTAGTTTCCTGTTAACGAACTGTAATACATAGTACTATTTTACTATGGAGAAATTTCAAACTATTACAGAGATGAGTTGACAATGTTTGGGAGTAATTTATTGTGTGCTTAAGAAGTTCTGGTTTTTCTATTTGTTCTATCTCCTCTCCCTCGCCCCCTGCTCCCACCAAGGACCTTTTTTGATTTTTTATTTCTGTTACTTTGTTTCGTGAACAGTTCTTATCTTTGTTACATTCAGATGCGGCTTTCAACTGTGAAATTATGCAGGATTGTTATGAAGCTTTTGCCCTGTATTGCTTTAAGAGATATCTCATAGCCTGCTTAGGTATGTCTACATTTTCTGGGTGCTCTTTTATATTGCCATTGTGTTTAGCCCTCTTCGTTATTCACGTATTATATAACGATGATTATTCAAGAATCAGAATTGTGTTTTTATTTAATTTCATTTCATTTCTACCTATGGATTTCTTTTAGTCTTCTTTAACTAGAATAAACTATAGTATGTTAAAACTATTGATGCTTTGAGAAAATAGTATTTTATAAAAGTTATTGATATCACTGTAAAAATATAATTAGAATCACTAATATTTTTTTTCGTCTTTATCGTATTTTCTTTGCTAGTTTTAGATACTTTGCAATAGTGAACATCTCTCCTCTGTTTGAGTCTTAGTCTGCAGTTGACGCCTGCAGAATCTATCATGATTAAACTGTGTGTTTTATGACCTTATCATATCTCTCCCACCCTCAAAGGAAAGGATTTTCATGCAGTAATGACAATGGACTAACTTGCGAGTTGATGAAAGCCCAATTAATGCAGTGGTGGTAGGTTTAGGAATGACTTAGGTTGTCATTTATCGGATTGAAGCAACAGTGTGGACTTGCTGAGTGTTAGGTAGTTATAGAATTTGTGGATAACTTGGAATCAAATGTAGGTGTTTGAGAAGAAAGATGTTAAAGGTGATTAATGTATCGCGCCTTGCAGGTGGAGAAGAAAGTACAATTCACTTCATGGAAAGTCAAAGCTTGTTCACTTCTAGTGTACCTCTTCTGGATGAAGCATATGCTTATGGAATTGTTGAACATCCTTTTCCTTTAATTTGCTTTCTCAGGGATTGGCAGCTTGGCTCTGACTTCTATCAAGCTGTAAAAATTGGCATTGTTCAATATGTATGACCTCTATTTCTGGGACTTTTTTTATTTTATTATTATTATATTTTGGCATTAACCGAAAGTTTTCATTTTCACAGATAATATTAAAGTTATGTGCTTTACTTGCGATGATTTTTGAATCTCTTGGTGTTTATGGGGAAGAAAAGTTTGAGTGGGGATATGAGTAAGTTACAGTTCCTACTGTGTAACTGTGAACTCTTGAATTATATTTCTCTGTTACTGTTCAATGCACTTTAGGGATGTTATTTAGTTACATACTTCTAGCGAAGAAAATAAACATTTTTCCATTTTGATCTGAAAGTTTATCAGTGGCTTGCAGTTATCCATATTTGGCAGTTTTGAGTTTTAGCCAGACCTGGGCCTTATACTGCCTTGTCCAGTTTTATTCTGTCACCATGATTAAGTTGGCACCAATTAAACCTTTGGCCAAGTTTTTGACATTCAAGTTTATTGTTTTCCTGACATGGTGGCAAGGTGTTGCTGTTGCCTTTCTTTTCTCATTTGGAGCCCTTAAGGGATCGTTGGCGCAGGTTCTGAAAACACGTATACAAGACTGTCATCTGTACTGAGGTGTGTGGGTTTGAAATGATTTTTCAATCTTTTCTACTGGTAATCTAGTATCAATTCGGTGTTGTGGTCGGACTTTATTATGGATTAGTAAATTCGGTGTTGTGGTCGGACTTTATTATGGATTAGTAAATTGTTATACTACAGTTTGTCTGTTTATTTTTCGCATAAGGAGGTTGAGACATACTGCCATCCTCTTATATTATGCACTGAATATAATTTTGTTTGACCATTTTCTTGTGAAATGATACGAGTAGATTGACAACTGGAATTATTATTTTTTCAATCTTGACGAGCCATACTACAATTTAATTATTTCAATAGGACCATACTTTTTGTACTTCAAATATTTAATAGAATATTAATTATTAAACATGCACGTAAATAAATAATTGAATTGTACGAGAACAATCAAATTGATTCATGAACATGTTATTTAATTAATTTGAATCAATGAATATAGAAAAAGAATAATGTATATACATTTAAACAAAGGAGATGTTAGTGAACCAACATGAAATTTAATTAATTTGAATTAATGGATAGAAAAATAATAATTTATATACATTTAAACAAATGGGGTGTACATGAACCAACATGGAATTTAATTAATTTGAATCAATGAATATAGAAAAATAATAATTTATATACATTTAAACAAAAGGCGTTATATCATAAATTAAATGAATAATATTGAAATTAAATAAGTGTATATGAACTTGAATAATTTATTTACTCTTATAATAATTGAATAACTCCCAAATTATATGATATTTAATAATTTATATACTCTAGAATAATTTACGATAAAATGAATAATTTTGAAAATAAATACGTGTTCATGAACTTGAATAATTTAATTACTCCTAGAATAATTGAATAACTCACAAAACATGTGTACATGAACTTGATGACTTAATGTTATATTTTATATATCCATAAATAAACGTTAATTAGTATACATGCACGTACATAAATAATTGAATTGTAGTATTTCTAGAGTAATTGAATAGCCTACAAAATATAGAAAGTGTCCGTGCATGAATTTGAAGAATTAATTGATTGAATTATAGTAGGATATATAAAAATTAATATTAATTATTATCATATACGTAAATAAATAATTGAATTGTATAAAAAGTTTATTTCACATAAACAGTTTTTTTAACTATTTTTTATATTAACTGATTTTCATATATCATTTTGACAGCGTTTATAAAGTATTTCAAAATAACGTGCAACGCACGTTCAGCTGTGACTAGTGTACTAAAATATCATAAAAGCGCAATTATACTTTGTCTAATGGTCTGGTTTGGTCTGTTCTGGTATGAGTGCATTGAATCTTCTTCCTCTTCTATTTCTTCGTGGAATTTTTGTTCGAAAATTTGATGAAGTAAAGTAAGCCCATGTTTGGTGGTCCTTTTTGGAAAAATATTATTTTGAATAGGGAATTTTTGAAGAATGCGTAGTTAAAAAGTAGAGAAATTTTTGGGTTTTACGTGTAGAATATTTTATTTTATGAATGTGATTAAAAATGAGTATGTAAAAAAAAAGTTTTGAAATAATAGGGGGCAAACAATGGCTAAAAAACACCTTATCTTCTGTTTCATATAGACTTTGTAAAATTCATTTTTAATCGTATATTCTTCACGTGATTTTTGATATTGTTTCCATCTTTGTGATATTTTTAGGGTTTGGCATGCACCCCTATAAATACTAGACTCTTTTGAAATATTTATATTATTGATTCATAGAATAATTGTGTAGGCACAATTATTGTATTTGTTTTCTCCATTTTAGTTAATTGAATAAATTACTCCATTCATTAATTAATCCTTTGTCTTTTATCTTTTTGTTTGTTTGCGATCATATACTTCATATCGTTTCATATATATTACGTCGCTCCGTTTTATTTCCCAACAAGTGGTATCAAAACTATTGGTTGTAATTTGTTCGAGACCTTTGTTATCGATGTCAATCATGAAGTATGAAATACTGCTCTTGGATCGCAATACAAGATTCTAATTGTGATAGTGAAGATGTGAGACGTACTCACACTGATGGATTTGAATGACACGTTGTTGGGATTTGACAAAATGTCCACAATTTGGACTACGAAGGAGAAACAAATGAAGGATCGAAAGATACTTTCACAAATTCATCTTCATCTCTCTAACAATGTTTTCAAGACGTTTTAAAGGAGAAAACGACAACTGCGTGTGGTTGAAGTTGGAGCAATTGTGCATGACTAAAAGTCTGATGAGCATATTGCATATGAAGCAGAAGTTATATTCTCATCGCATGGTAGAAGCGGATCTTTGGGAGATCGTCTGGCTGTGTTCAAGGAGACTGTCGCTGATTTGGAGATGTTAGAGGTAAAGTATGATGAAGAAGATTTAACTTTAATCCTTTTGTGTTCACTGCCCACTTTGTTTACTTCGTTTAGAGACGATTTTGTATAGTCATGGTACTCTCACCATTGAAGATGCTTATGATGCATTGTTTTCAAAAAAGAACAAACATCTGGTTGGATCTAAGGCCAGAGATAAAGAAGACTTTGTTGTTCATGATGATCGGAGAATGGGTAAGTCGAGGTCAAATTCTGGTAATCAAGTTTGTTATTATTGTAAGAAAAAATGACACATTAAGAGGAATTGCGACAAATTGTAGAACAAAGGTAATTTGATTGCAAATAATAGGAAACAATCAAATACTTTAGAAAAGACCAACATAGCCGAGAACTATTTGAGTGGTGGAGATCTTTAAGGATTTCTGACATGAAGTCCAAACTTGACGAGGAGTGGATTCTGGATACAACTTGTGTATTTCATATGTGTCCCAATTGAAATTTGTTTGAAAAATATGAAAAGGTGATGCAATATGTCGTTGTCATAGGTAACAACGAACCTTGTCGGGTAGCTGGAATTGATAGATTCAGATTGAAACTGGTGGATGGAACGTGTAGAACACTTGATTACGTTCAACATATTTCAGACTTGAAGAAGAATCTCATTTCGTTGAGTACTCTTGATTCAAAAGGTACACATTTTCTGGAGGATGTGAAATCTTGAGGGCTTGAAAGAGTGTTCGTGTTGTACTAGAGAGGCAGAAAAGGTCCCAGTTATACATCTTGCAATGTCGGGCAGAATCTGTGAAGAAAAGTCAGCACATATTTAGTACCATGGTGGAGATTCAGTTTGGTACTGTACTTTTAAAATTTGGTTCGGGATCCATATTGAAGAATACTACTCGATCGAGTTTGGAGGATATGGGTAATTCTGCTTTGCCACAATTACCTACGGATCCATCGTATTCAACCGTTAGGGATAGACCCATTGGAGATAGGTACGTGAGTGCTGATTCGGTTGCACATGCTTTTAGCATTTTTTAAGGTGTCAAGACTAGTCGGGGCCTTTTATGAAAGCATTGAGAGTTAATTTTGCTACAGGGTGTGCTTCAACATTGTTTGATAATTTCTAATTGTTTGTGAATTTTAGGGAACCCGAGGTTTGAGTTCATGTATCTATGTTGGATATCGTGGAAGAGGATGATTATTTTTTTTGTGTTGGAAAAAAGTTTGGTTCTTGTTGAAGAGTTCGGACTTTTCGTTACAATTGAATTTATTTTTCCAGATTAAGCTTCGTTCATTGCATCGAAATTTGTGTCAATGTGGATATTGTTGGGGGGTTTTTTTTTTTACCCAAATTAGGTTGTTTTTATTCCACGTAATTTTTGATATTGTTTTCATCTTTGTGATATCTATAGGGTTTGGTATACATTCCTATAAATATTAGACTCTTTTGACAAGTTTTTTATTACTGAAATAGAGAATAATTGTGTAGGCACAATTATTATATTTATTTTCTCCATATTAGTCAATTGAATAAGATACTCCATTCTTCTACCAATTTCTTTTTTTTTTTGTTTGCATCCATATACTTCATATCAGATCATATATATTATCTCGATCCGTTTTATTTTTCAAAAAAAAAAAAAATGTTTTTAAATTTCAACTCATTGGTATTCATTTCGAGTTGCAGCTTATTTTGTTCAGATTAGAACCGTTAATTCTTTTATTTGACTCTTATTTGTTCAGATTGTAGGGGCCCGAAATTTTTTATAGAATAAACTTATTTGTCTATCTACTACATTTATAAAAATTGGTAGACTAAAGTGATATATATGTTAATTCAATTTTATTTGGGTTAAATATTTAGTTTTCAATAGAGCTAGAATTAGTATATCAATATTGGGCTTATTTTGTAGTCCGAATTAAAGAAGGTTTGTTGGGCTCAAGAAAATATGAGGTCGGATAAGTTAAGTCCCAATTTTTTCAATTCAAAGAAACGTATTTAATATGTATTTTTTTATTACTTAATAATGTATATAATTAGCAAAAGAATATGATATTTTATTTTATAATCGTGTTTATCTTTAAATTGAAAAGATTTAAACATATCCAAATACAATTTTTCATTTGAAATTCCACCATATCAGTTTTCTCCATTGATGTTTACGTGTATTATTTTATTCCTATCAAAATCTGTTTTCCATTTGAAACTCACTATATCAAAACCACTTGATGTTCACGTGCAATTGATTTAAGTTTGTTGGAAAAATAATTACACCGATAATGTACATGAATTATATTCTCAAAACATATTGTTAATATGCGTGAAATTGAAACATAATTCGACTTACTAAAATGAGGTTTGAGAAGACAAACCAATGATTCTCGTAGTTGAACAAATGACGTAGGATTCTATCCTTTCTATTCTTTGTTTCAAACCTTACATAAAATCAAAGTATGTTAGAAAATTTCTGAAACGAAACATAATAGAAAGAAATCAGAAAATGAAAATAAGGAGATATAAGTGAGCAATTGGCCGCGGTAAGTGTTTGACACTTTCTCCTTAAGATGAATTTGCTTTGCATAGGTGCTAACGATTTTTTTCAGCAATTATCTCCCAAAATATAACGATCACGTCTCGCAATAGGAGTACTCCAAATTACGTAGACCAACGAACCTAGTTATGTTTTGAACCCTCTTTGTATAAAACTCGACTCCAAATAAATGCAGAATTTGAAGTGAATATGCATTCGTATGATAATGCAATCATGAAGTGAATGAATAAATGAAAACAAACACATGAGATCTATATATAGATGTTGAAAATGTTTGTCTCAAAAGACACTACCTATGAAAGAGACACAACTATTGGAATTAGTCTCTATATTTGAAGAGACACATCTATTGAAAAGTGATAATGCCAAAAGTCACAACCTTTCATATAGAAAGACACATTTTCAGCCAAACAATTTCTAGAATATTCCATAATATTCTACATAATTTTCCAATAATTCTCATATTTAAGTGACTTTAAATTTGGTTTAATTTT
>CAIGRF010200332.1:0-10098 GCA_903798235.1 Fraxinus ornus | reverse complement strand
ATACATTTTATCAAAATAATGTGGCTCACACACCCTAAGTCGATAATAAAAGATTAATAAATATTTTTAAAAATGAATCAACCAAGTAGTAGGCAAACAGACTAGGCCCCCGTTTGATTCCCTTTAAAATTCTCATTTTCATTCTTCTACTCATTTTCAATTTTCCATCACATCAATAACTTTTCCTTATTTTTCAACCACACATTCTCCATCAATCTACTATTCCAAAGTACATTCTTCCAAAATAATATCCATCAAAGACACTCTAGGTATAAAAGTGAATTGATGGGTTTTAGGGTAAGCGACGCTTATGAATCTTAACAAGTTCTAAATTAATAATTATATTATATACATTTAGGGTGTGTTTTAGTTCCTCCAAGCAATTGGAAAATGTTCATATTGCTGCTTATTAGTTTACGAAGACGAGACAATAGATGAGAGGATAGTTAATCTCATAGGCACATGCGAAGATGCAATTCTAGCGGCCCTCCTGTCTTGATTTACCAATATTAAGAGCTATGAAAATCCCTCGTTTTAAGCCCTTGCGAGTTAATTTTTGAAAGATTACATGAAGTGAATCAATACAATATTTATAAGGCTCCTCCTCCCAATGAAATCCATAGGATGCCAACTACCGCGATTCCAATCCTTATTGCAAAGTCGATAAATTATGCCCTTCTTTGAACTCCATTTTAATGAGATTTTGCAAAAAAAAAAAAATATTTTAAATAGTAATTTTTTGGAAAATATGTGGTTAAAAAAGAATTTTTTTTTTGAATTTACACGCAATATGATTGATAAGGAGTATTTTAATACAGCCCAAATAGGGGCTATATGTCCACTGGTTAAATCATAACGACTTCAATATTCTTTAGAAATTTTTATGCCTTCTGTACACTTTCAGTTGTGGACTAGTTAGCGTAACAAACATCTCAACCTTTCATGTTAGCCTTTTAATTTCAATTAATAAATTGGTCAAAACCGACTGTGATTATAGCTTTTGTTTGGCAAATTCTTATTAATAGATAAAAATGAGTGGTAAATAATCAAGTAACACGTGAATCCTACAAAATATGTGCTAAAAAATAATTTCACTTTTAGCCAGTATTAATCATACTTTCGATAGGACGAAAATATTAATTGACAGATCCATATAGAGAAGGTATTGAAGTTATCAATTAACACAATTCTGTTACCTAGGCCTTCTACCCCTTCCCTCCCAACAAGTAAATGAAAATACAGCAAACCCATTACCATTAAGATTCTAGCAATAAAGGGATCTGCTTAAGAAAATAGACTGAGATTGGCATTTGCCTTCACAAGTATTGTTTAACAGTATTCATTCCCTCCATTTTGAGGAATGTCTTAAACCCACATATTGACTAACTGTTCATGTAAATTATAGAGAAACTTAAATACATAATTTCTCCTTCACACTGTCCTCCCAAGCAGAAGCCTTGCAGATAGGACACATGTTCTTGATTGACAACCACTTTCGGATACAGGCGATGTGAAAATCATGGCTGCATATTTTCAGTTTCCCAACATCATCCGTGTTGTTGTATTCTTCCTGTTATACATAAACACATGCTTACACCATTTAATATTTTGCTTTTCCAGTGTGCAAGGTAATAAATACATTGGTTGTCAGTGGTCATTAAACTTCATTTTGTTTCAAGTTGACACTGAAGTTAGCGCCAGTTTGAGCCCCATTTTTGGCCAAGAATGCATTTTGGAATAGTAAATTGATGAAAAATAAGAAAAAGATTTTGATTTGCGTATAATATTATTTTATTGAAAAATGTGTGATTGAAAAGAAGAGAGAAAAAAATGTATTTTGTAATAATGAGGATCAAGCAAGGGCTTAAACTTCATTACATATGGTTATTCAGTCTGTATGTCCATTAGTTTCACTACTAGACAGTCTAGTTATTTGCTAAGTGCTAACTAAGATGCCAACTAGACTACCACATCAATTAAAATAAAGTGTCCAATGTGGAATTTCCACAAAATGTTCAGGGACCACCAGTATTTTTAACCTAATAATAGAATTCAATGGTCCATTTGCTGGAAGGCTAGAAATAACCCCCAACTCGAGCTATATAACTCTATACTGTAGGGGTGTGTGAAGTATGATTGTATTCTTACCAGACAGATAACACACGTTCCTTGTTGGAAGTGGTCTGAACGATTCATTGACTCCATCAAACACATCGCAATTAAATTATCAGACAAGCCAGTGTTTACATTGCCAATCCTCTCCCCCAGTGCAAGGAGTTCCTGCTCATCCCAAAAGATATTTAGTAACCAAAATAACACGGGAACAAGAAAGGAGAAGAATGAAAGCATTACAAAACCTCATAGCTCATATTGTCAATGTCAAGTCTCATGTCTCTATTCTGATCGTACAGACTTCTGGATCCATAATATACGGAGTGGTCAACAACCATGACACCCTGGAATATAGACATGTATACGACTATTTAGTAATTATCAGTGACCTGAGAGTACAAGGACCTAAATCTAAATAAAGCCTACAAATTTTGGTCTTGCACAAATGGTCACATGGAAGCATTAATACGGAACAATGTATTGCTCAGAAGGTCAAGACTTGACATTGTGTCATTCATAACCTTCAAATATAAGCATGAATGCACAATAAGTAGAAAGATGCGCTCATATGAATTATCCATTAAACTAAGTTTCATTTTGACAATAAATGTAAGGACTCCCATCACAAAATTTATTCCACTCACATGACTTCTTTTATCTTCTCCCTTTTCTATTCCTTTAGCTCTCCTCTTCCATTATTTATTTTCTTATGCAGTCTGAGTTTGTATGTGAACATGAGAAAATAAGGTAATCCAGAACATAACAAATTCAAGTACAGAGGGACCAGTCCTTGAAAATTCAAGCAATGATTAGCCACCCTGAAACTGGCTCGAAACATTATTCACTTGAAAATGAAAATATTCAGCCCTTACCCATGACAAGAAAAGATGTCATATCAATAGTAACAAAATGTCAATGAAAAGCAATGATTGACCTGCAGCTTAAGGGAAATAAAATGGAGAACAGGAGAAAGAAAAATAAGACGAGAAGACGAGGAATATGGCTGCATAAGTAGGCTGTGATGGCAGACTATAGAGAAGAACAAACAATGAAGGGGGCGGTAATAAGATAAGAAAAAAGAAAACGAAAGAGAGAGAGAGAGGCTACAGAGAAGAAAAAATAATATAAAAAGAAAGAAGGCATAAAGTTTTATCCTGTAAATGTTACTTTTGTTGGTATTCAATGAAATATGTTCAACAATCAATAATCGATCAACTTTCTAACAATTACATGAAACCCTTCTCACAGTATATAAGAGCCAAAAAGTTCTTGAAGAAGATTTATGAAATACCTCAGGTGTCAGTTGATCCTGGAGACTTGCCTCCATAGTAAATGATCTCTGTCTGTCTCTAGACATCAAAGTTCTTCCATTTCTGTCAATGTTGCGCAATCTTACGGTGGAAGAGGCTCGTGGATGTCTCATGTGATAACTTTCCGCAACCATTTGCGGCCCTTCATCAGACACAGCTACATGTCCAGGGCGGAGGTTGCTTGAACCAGCCCTGAAAGTTGGGGCAGACCTTTGGCTGTAACTGCGTCGAACTCCTCTAACGGATTGACCCAAGTTACTTTGTACATTTTGAGGAACAGTGTTTCTGTTTGAGGCAACATCATTGTGATACCCCCCAATCTCAAGGGAAGCAGCAGGATGACTGTTCACCGCATTTTGTGAGTTAGGTTCATGACTCAAGAAACTGGAACCTGCAATTTCAAGATGACAAAATCTTAGTAAGACGTATAGTCTTACTGACATGATGAAGTAAACCATAAATGTTACCCGAGGCAAAAGCCATCCCATGACCAGCAGGTGATATGAGGCTATGATTCCATTCCCTTGTTGGAGCATTTGAACTCTGTTCCCAGAAATCTGCTGGTATAGATTGATCAGAAGACTGACTAGAAAGAGAAGGATGCAAAGGATTGCTTGAAAAGTGTGTCCTGGCCAAATTGGTTTCCAAGTCAACTGAAGGTCTAATTCTCACATTCCTCGGCATACCTTCAGTGCCCATAGAGATGCTATTATTACCTCTATAACAGGGAGGACACTCCCAAGGTGCACGATGAGATTCTGTACTCCGCTTCTCCTGCCGTGAGTCACTAGGCAAGGAGAGATTGGATGAACTTCCAACATTGTAACATCTGCCTGTAATGCCTCTCTCGCACACTGGAGGGTTTCCAGGGCTTTTTCGCTTGTATGGTACTCTTTCATTGCCCATTCTCTGATCAAAAAAGCCACCATCCACCCCAGGGACCATTTGCCCCCCAAGATTGGATGAAGATGCATGATGAGAATAATTTTCTTGATGCATATGGAAGGTTCCATTAGCAGAGTGATTAAGAAATGGATCACAGTATAAACCAGGAGCCTGTGGTGGATAATGCGGCATTTCAGAATTGAGAATTGAGGAAGAGTATGCACTCGACCTCGGAGCAGGAGTCCACTGAGAAGCAAAATGACCACCTGGAATTGTAATATTATCCATGGGACGAACCAGAGAATTGGTTTCAGAAACACCAGCCCTCGCTGCAAAACAAAATGGAAGAACTTCACAAGGCAAGATAATTATGCATACACAGAAAGCTCATGACGACCAATACCAAGAACAATCACAATTGGCTGAGAGCGCTACAGTTACATCAGTGAGACCAAACCTTTGTTACTTGTTGTACAAATGGCTGCCCTTAAATTTCAAACAAGTTAGTGGTTTCTAATCCAGGCATGATAGATAATGAACCAACTAGAAGACCGTATATAATGGCCGAATCTCATTTGTCATTCCCCACAAACTTATAACTGCAACTGATGGTCCTACCCAGAAGAATAACTTATCAATGCTTTAACTCCCCTAACAAGAATAACGAAATCATTTCCTATGAAAAATAATTCACAGGTGTCACTGACATCAATTTGTAGATATTCTAGTAAAATTATTTGCAAATGTAAGCTTCATTTAACTAGCAGTCAGTTTGTGTGAAGAAAAAATAATTTAATGAAGCAACAACTTCATATCCCCTTCCTTCTAGTAGACACACAGTCATAGGACTGAGCCAAAAAACCGCAAAACCGACCAAAACAATGAAAGCGAACTAGCTTGGGTCAGTTTGACACAAGTAATCGGTTTGATTAGTTTTTTTTTTTAAACAAAATCATTGTGGGCCGGTCCAGCCATGGTTTGAAGTCTCAAACCGCTGGTTAACCAAACCAATCTAACCTACTTACATGTTTGCCTTTTTTTTTTTTTTTTAAGAAAATAGTAATCAAAAGATAAGCCATAATTTCATTATTGGTATCTCTATTTCCTTCAATCTACAATGTTGTCAGTAAGTAATAACATTGGGAATTTCCTTTCACGAGCTGATCATGTTATACTTAACCTTTATTCCTACTTGACAATCAGGCTATCTAATGCATAAAAAAGCAACAAAATTCTTAAGTTTTCTATTGATCCATCTCTATTAACCTGATTTTATTCGTTAGTCAGTAGTTCTTGTAATATAAAATTACTTAATTATTTTAGTTCTTTAATCTAAGTGGGCTTAAAACCCAGACAATTTTTTTTTAGAAAAAATTTCAATTTGGACTAAAAGTCCAAACCAAACTGATTTGGTTTGGGTCGGTTCGGTTTAAGAGCTAGAGAATTTGGTTTTGGTTTCGGGTTGGAGTCAAAACCGACCCAAACCAAACCGTGCCCAGGCCTACACAATCATAATAATGAAATTACATTGAAAGTAAAAAGTAAGTTAATATTTATACCTATATGCATGTAAGGTAGTTCTGCATGATTCCATCCTTGATCATTATCAGTATCACAAATATGAGATGCATTGAATGTGTCTCTCTCCATAGCTGTCTAAGATGGTGCAGAACGTTATTTATCTAGTAAAGCAAAACCTGCATGCGATCACAAGTCATCTCACAGTTGCATAACTCATGTCAGAGAAAAAATTCCATTATACGGGGTGTAATAGTAAGTTACAAATAATTTAACACTTTTATCTCAAAACCAAAAATGCACTGGGATGACTAATAGATATAATATATTATATAAAAAGAACTGCAGCCTTTTATGTTATACTATCTAACTTTCTTTTCATATATAACCATGTAGTAAATTACTCTCAAGTATGGCACAAATCAAGAATTCATATCCAGTCTCTATAAGACACATCAAGGTTATCAAACCTCCCTGATTAAGACAAAAACATTATGGTAAACCTACCATAAAATAATTTAAAGATCACCTCTTAAAAACTTCAGATTTGTCATGTTATAGCACTGATCTTAATCATGCCTAAGTAGTGATATTGCAGACCAGCCCATTTTCACCATGTAAGACCAGGGGCTCGATGGTAAACCTAACAAAAATTATTTAAATATTCACCTTTCACAAACTTGAGTATAATCTCAATCATGGCTAAATACTGAAATTGCTGTCAGACCACACTCACCATGTAAACCAATGATTATTCATTAATATTGATGATTATAGGCGATGAATTCTAAATAATTTCTTTTACTCACCTTAAGCAAAGGGTATGACTTGTGTGGGCTCGTGTATGACACACATTCTAGAGAAAGCGTAGAGATGAGTGTGCACTCACATATGCCTAAAAGAAATCTGACTAAGCAAACGTATAGGTCCAACAAGAAATCAAACGGATTACACAGGAAATTTTTCTGATAATTAAAATCTTTGATTTCCAGAAGCATCCATTAGCACCCTATAGCATGCTGTGCCTTTTGGATTTTTGCAAAATATTTATACCTCTGAGACAAATTACCCACACTATTTAGGTCATTTAATATAGATTCTTGGCATCATCTGTAACTTAGAAATGGTATAAAGCCACATCAAAAATTATGACTAATTAAAATCAGATCTATCCTTTCAGATGAACAATTAAGTAAAAGTTCAGCAAATCATATGGTTCCTATAACTTGCTTGCTTTGAACCTCAAATAAGCAAAATGACCAGTATTTTACAGTGTGTCAAAAATGTTAGCAATAACTTAAAAACAGTGTCTTCTTTCTCCTAGGTTATTAATTGCAAGTACTAGCATCAAAGAGCCCCTTTCTAATTTTGGAGCCAATAAATTCCAAGAAGGTATAACTTATAAGGAAGGCATAGTCTGACCTTTTAATGTTGATATTCATAACCTTCAACAAGGTATAAGAACCGTGGCATATTCTGAAACTCTTTCCATCAATATAGTAAATGTTTTATGATCAAACATGAAATAAGAATTTCTTTCTTAAAGTAAAATTCATTAACAGTTTTATATTATTTGCAGGATATAAGAAAGAACAAAGCATTAACTAGTAAAAGGACTTGAAAAATCTTCAACAATTTACAGAATGGAGGACAACTATATTCATGTTTTATATCTTTACTTCTCCGCTGATGAGGTTTTTCAAGTAATCCCATATATAAAAAGCTTTGGATCAATAAAGAGAAGTCATCAATACAGACTTCATACCTTCACTTCCCCCTACCATCATTTATTTTAACTTTTACTTAATTTTTTTCTCTCATTTCTCTTGTGTAAGACTACTTTCCTATATCTCCAATCTGTACTTACATAACAAAACCTTAAGTCTTAGCTACAAACATTCACACTGTCGAAGTTTTTTGTCACAAGAACTCTACCACATGTCTCATCTCATGGTGAGACATCAGAAGTCACTTATTGGTTAGTCAAGTCACTAATCTCCACATTCTCATTAAACTTAATTATACAACCTAATTTAGGATCATATCTCCATCAGGTGGTCTCAGATGGAGCTGCTTTTTCATTAATGTTTAGTGAAGGTGTTGAATGTCCCACAAGTGACATCTAGGGATTGGACAGATCCCAAAAAGAGGACTTCCTAGTTAAGAATCACTCATTAAAAATCAAGTCAACGTGGAAAGTTTCAACCAGCATCGACAGCAAACTTCATGAAAGTTTCAATCAATATTTTCGATTTTCAAGGAAACATAGCAAAAATCTCAGCTTCCTCGCCTCACTAATATACAAATTTCCCATAGATTACATCATCTGTGGATCAAAATTGAAGGATGTCATAATCTCATTACAGAAGCATCCAACTTGACTGTTCCACCAAAAATTTATATTAAATTCCAGAAATTCATTGTGTGTTGACAAGGAATAATACTGGGGCTCTTGAAATTCTAGATCCCTGAATAATATTTATGGGCAATCAAAACTTTCCTCCACTGAAACAATAATGATATATAAATAAAAACAGAACCCAGTTGTTCGACAGTAATTCGGAAACTTAGTTTCACCATCCAAATGATTAACCATCATAACAAGTAATACCGATTAGAGCTTAATCATAAAATGCTTCTTACAAACTTCAAAATACAAAAAGAAAAATATAAAAATGATCAGAAAATACTCCAGAAGTAAATCATACTCCACTAAATTAGTTGGAAAAAGTCAATAACAGGCTATAGATAATAAATACAAACTGTACACAACAATTTCAAAGGTCTTTCACGACAGCATTTTTTCGGACCAAATGAAGAAAAAATGTCATTTAAAGAATTGAACAAATCTTTTGATGACAGAATGATAATTAATTACAATATTTCACCAGTCTCAAAGATCATTGAGACATTTGCACACCCAAGAAAACCAAACCCTCCAGCTAATAAAGTTATGCATCAGTGTCTCTGTGAGATGAACCTTGTCCACCAATATGGAGGATCGAATACCCCTAAAATGTCAAGAAGGATGTTCTGAATACATCCAAACGACAGAATTTGTCTTCAACTACCAGGCAACGTAAAACATGCCAGCAGAAAGATTAAGTGGACATGAGAACTCTGGTAAACTATGCTGGCAGCTCTCCATCTAACTAGTCATATATTGAAGTGGGTATGCTATATAACAAGTCTCATGCTCTAAAACTTGGTAACATCCAAAAGGCATCAAGACTTCACTTACTTTTAAGAAGCACTTACATATCCACTAACCATCCATTGAACTTGATCGCTATCTTACTAGAGATATTCTTCACCACTCAAGTAAGATCACAACTTATAAACCTTATCTTAAGCATCACTAGCTCAACAGAGACAACTAAATGGATGATCAACCAGCATGAAACTGAATCCAAGGAACTGTTGCCAACAAGTGGAGAAAGTAGGTATATATTTCAAGAGCTTATATCCAGTTTCTCCATACATAGATCTCCAGAAGCATAGTTGCCCCAAGCCAACCTCACATTCCCCCACCATACGATCACCATACACAGATCTCCGATCAGCACATTTATACCCAACTTAATACATCAATTCACTGTTACTCAATTGCATGAGAAAACAGCTGATTAATTTAATATCCAAAAGATATAGACATGCTTTAAGAACATAGTGTTCCAATGACACTCGTCTGGCATCATGAGACAAGGAGACAAGTTTTGCCAGTCCCCTCACACCAAAAATATCCTCAAACACCACAATGTATCTGGAATCATTTATCAACAATTAGTGTCCATCCTTGGAATTAATTGCAAGGGATTTGCAGTGAAGCCTCACGTCATTGGAGCAGGAAAGAAAGAAATTATAGTGTTATCAACTGCAAGGAATTTGCAGCGGAACATCATGTTATTGGAGCAGAATGTTTGATGATCGAATAAATTCCACAAAGCAAGAAATTATCGTGTTCTGCCAAAAATGACAAAATACAATATCCTATATTTGCTTGTCCAATTCAAAGGCTGAAGCATAAGACACTGCAACAGTGGCAGGTCAATCTAATGATTCTTGAAGGGAACACCAGATATCGAATCAAATCTGTACACCAGTCATCCAGATTGAACAAAAAGTGCCTGCAATACGATTTGTGATTCAGATTCTTGATATTGGTGAGACTAAGTAGCTATCCACTAAATATGTATCCTATATGTGGCTAGGACACTAGTGATTGCTCAAATTCTCCAAAATTAAAGTGTCGCTGAGCTACAAAAGATGTTTA